>VUQJ01022054.1:17510-31343 GCA_015108635.1 Andinoacara biseriatus | reverse complement strand
GTGGCGAGTTATGTCTTCTTTTTACTTTCTTTTTCCTGACTGTATTGGTGTACTTCGTCCTCCTACTGCTCTTTTCTGATGTTCTCATCCTTCCATCCTCTTGCTCATTCTTTCTTTTCCCATTGAGCCCTTGGCATCCCGATCTCCAATCTGACTTTATCCTCAGCCCACATCAAAGCCATGGGAGAGGGGAGCAGTCTCTTCTGCATCCCTGTCATCCTCTCTCCCTCTTTCCTCTTCTTTTCCTCCCCACCCCACTCGTGCATCGCTGCATCACATTCTCCTACTAAGGCTTTAATGTTGCAGAAAGAACTTCAAAAGAAGTTTTTACTCTTTTTTTTTCCTCCCCCTTCCTTCCATCATTCCTCTCGTCATTTTCTCGCTCTCTCTGTCTGCAGATGGAGTTATTTCTAAATGGATTATCTGTATCACCCTCTTCCTCTGTCTGTCTGTCTGTCTGTCTCTCATTTTAAAATCAACATCTCACTTTAAGACCCCACTTTAAAGGAAAGATTCTGCCCTATTTTGGTTGGGGAAAAAAAAAGAAAAAAAAAGAAGCACCATACGGAATCAAATCTCTGTTGAGCGCATAGTTCAAAGGAGACGTTGGCATTTTAAATGGATTAATCAAAACACATTTAGCATTTCCTGAGCGTTACACACAGCATAGCCCAAATACAGAGGCGTTTGAGCAAATTGCATTTCCAATTGTTGTTGATTACCGTCACCTGAACAGAAAATCTGAAAACGGTGGAGTGCGAGTGAGTAGAGTTGAGATAAATAGGGTAAATATTGCTGAATCCCTTTTTCTACAAAAACACAGAGACAAAGGCTTATAAATTTTTATGTGAGCTACTCGCATAACAGCGCAAATGATTTTGATTTTACTTTGAGTAGATTAGTATATCGATGTGCTGCGTCATTACAGCAACAGCTCATGAATTTAATGTGTTCTTTCCCGGTGGCAGTTCATTAATCTCAAAAGTAAAATATTCCTGCACCCTCCCTTTGCTGCAGATTGCAGAGTGATGTTGTGGTAGTTTGGCATCAGAGATTTATTGTACTTGTGATTCTGCAGACAGATATACATCCAGTCTTTTGAAATATTAAAAGTGTGAGAAGGATATTATTTATGGATTGTAACAACATGACTGTATGCTCGTGAACTTACGTGCTGAGTTCTTCTAATTCCTCCAGATGGAGAAGGTAGAGGAGGACCTGATCCGCTCCAGGTCCCTCAGGGAGAACCAGGCCAAAGAATTCTCTCAGCAACTTGATGCCCTCAGACAGAAGTTCGAGCAGCAGGTCTGTAACTCGCTCTGCAATTGTTCTTTGCGTCTGTGCTCATCTTGTCTTCATCATCGCCATCATCATCGTGTTATCTTTACTCTATTATCAGTGAACACTCAGCCTATTGGAGGCAGCTAAGGGGGACTGACATCCATTTGGAATAGTCTTGTTATTCCTCCCCATCTGTTCCGCCTAATTAATTTCTCATGATAAGGGGCATGGTTTAGATTAGGCTTAGATTCCGGCTCAATAAATATCTTAAACATTGCCAACTGAAAAGTCATGCAATCTGCATAGAAGATGTGTAGCCCCCTTATCACCCCATCTCCTTCACTCTTCTTCAATTAAGAATCAAGAAACCATTTTCACAACTCATTGAAATCTGGCTCACTGATAGAGACGCATCGGATTCAATTAAACCGCAGGAACCAATATTATTGTTGGCAGCTGGTCTCATAGTAGGAGGCAGAGAGCTTTGTTTATATTTCTGTTACTGTAACAAATGTAAACAATATTATATATCAAATAAAAAAATAAATTATATAGATTGCTCCATATGACACTTTATGACCATGTGACACCACACTTGTCTTGGGCGTGTATATTACTAACTGCTGTAACATCTCTTTTTTCCCATCTGTATCCACAACGTGATTGCTTTCCAGGCACCAAAATAGCACTCAACCTTTGTGTTAATAAGCATGCTTACACTCATTTCCAGGCCAGATGGAGTTTACGTTGCGTGTAATTTGCTGAAGATCGTTGTAAATGGGGGGATATGAGGCCAGCGTTATATCCAAGGAACGGAGAAACTGGGCTTCATTATCGATTTGCTCCATGGCTGAACAGCACTTAAATATAATGAATATATTGTGTTGAAATATTTTTCGAAACATCCACCGGAAACAAAACTGAATAAAGAGCTGGGAAATAAAGTGCTTCACTCTCTGCTGCGAGGATAAATTGTCATATAACCAGACACTGCCGGTTAAACCATTAAACAGATTGTATTTGCATCCAAAAGACGCTGTCATCCCCATGTAACGAGCCAGTAAATGCTAAGATTTATCACGCCAGCTACAGCGTATTGTCATAAGTTCCTCTTATGTGAAAAACAGGTAAAGGATCAAAGATTTATAGAAAATATTGAAGTGCTGATTATCAACCACTGCTGCACTGAGTGGGGGTGCAGTTGACAGTTGAAGACAGCCACATAGGGTTAGCAGCACATCAGAAAGGCTTTTGTCTTAAAGATTAAAAAATACATGAAAACAATGGACCTGTCACTGTGATGATTTTGATGTGAGAGCTGGGGACATTTGCTACACAGAAGTTTCAAAAAACAGAGGAAGTGCTTTCACACCTAGACATGTTATTATTCATGAGCTACTCTGAGGCCAGCTGTTTAATGTTACACATGAATTTTTATATATATATATATAAAAATTTTTTTTTTTTTCAACCCCTGCTCATTCTTCATATATCGCATTTTCACTGTAGAAATGCAGGTTTCACATGCTTGATGGGGTCAAGATAGTTCACTCAGATGTTCACAAAAGAACGTTCCCTCAAGTGTAGCTTCAGGGGGGATCTGTGTGTGCAGGAGTTGTTTTCCACTTGACCCTCCAGGCAGCCAGACATCCTGGTTCCTGACAGAGCTCTTAGAGTCTCTTACAGTCTGGGAGACATATGAAGATTAAATAGCTCATCGTGACCTTGAGAGTTTAGAAATGCACAATAGCCTCTTTCTTCAGTTGTTAGTGTTATGGCGTGATTGTTTGTTTGTGAAGGAGGACACCTGAAACAATAAATTGGAACAATAAATGCTAAAGGAGGCTGATTTATTGTGTCAGTCAATCAGCAGTATCGGTATCAGCCGATAAGTATGGGAGAATGGTGCAAATGCAACAGTTTCAACTGATGATTCTAAACACTTTTTACATCTCAATTTTAAATCAGTCAAAATGTGATTCAAATGCAAACGTTCAGCTTTAATTCAAGGGCTTTAACAAAAGTATTGCTTTAACTGTTTAGGAATTACAGCCATTTATATACATTCATTTAAATACACAGTCCTTCACTTTCTAAAAACACAATTTTAAAAAAAAAAATAAAGATTGTTTTAAATACTTTGATGCAAATCATTTGCTAGAACTAGCACTTGTGAACATCACCAAATGATGTTTCCTCCCTTGAGATGCTCTGCCAGGCCTTCATTGCCACGTTCAGTTGCTGCTTGTTTGTGGCTCTTTCTGCCTTCAGTTTTGTCTTCAGTAACTGAAAAGTATCCTCCGTTTGTTAAGATCAGGTGACTGACTTGGTCATTGAAAAGTACCACATTCCTTTGCCTTGAGAAATTCTTGGGTTGCTTTGGCAGTGTGCTTTGGGTCATTATTTGCAGTGTGAAGCACTCTTAATCAGTTTGGCAGCATTTGACTGAATCTTCAGATTAATTTCTCCTGCTACTTCTTTCAGCAGTCGCATCATCAATAAACACAAGTGGCCTAGTTCCACTGGCATACATTCTTATACATGGTCATACATGCCCACGCTATATCACTGCCTCCACCATCTTTGACAGATAATGTGGTATGCTTCTGATCATGATCTGTTTCTCTCCTTCTCCATACTTTTCTCTTCCCATTCTGGTGCACTTTAATCTTGGTTTCATCTGTCCAAGGAATATTTTTTCCCAGAAGTGTGCAGGCTTTTTTAGATGCTTCTAGTCTTCTTGTTCTTCAGTGTAACCAGCGGTTTGTACCTTTTTGCAAATCCTTGTTGTAGACTTTGACAATGATCTATGTACCTTTACAAGAGTGTTCTTGACATGATTAGATATTGTGAAGGATTTTTCTTTATCAAAGGGAGAATTTTGCAATAGTCCACTTCATTTGTCAAGCGGACCCCTCCTGCAGTTTTTGCTATCTCGCCAAAGGTTTTCTGGGGGCTTTCAGACTGATGGCCCCCTTAATTTGCATCGCCATCTCTTTGGATGTAATATTGAGAGTGAACAGCTACCGAATGCAAGTTCAATTCCACCTGCTTAATTTGTCTTAGAGTAATAAGGGAACAGGCCTTGCCTGGCAATGAATTCCTTTTAAGCCTCTGAAAATGGAGGACTATGTGTAAAAATTTGCTGTAATTCTTAAGCAGTTAATACAATACTTTTGTTAAACTCCTTGAATTAAAGCTGAAAATTTGCACTTCCATCACATCTTGATTCAAAATCCACTGTGTACAGAGGCAAACTTACATGTCCAAAATACTTATGGACCTAAAAGTAGATGTATATGACTATCAGCAATAAATAAAGTGGACAGTCGCAGCATAAACCTGCAGTGAAATTGAAGGTGTTTTTTTAAGTCTCTCTCTCCACCCTCTTTCATGCACCCCATTCTCCCCTGCTGAGAGCAGACAGGCCTTCTGTTCTACTCTGCTCTACTCCCTCCTTCTTCCCAAACATTTCAGATTTCCCTCCCATGAGTTGAAAGAAGCCTATTACCTCACTGTCCTGCTTCAAGGCATGCAGCGCGTGCGCGCGCACACACACACACAGACACACACAAAACCATGTCAGTCCAGGCTGACAGGAGTCGTGCTGTGCAGTAACACCCGACTCACTCTGTATCTACGGCACCCAGCTGTGCTATACCCATTTCAGTCTTCCCTCATAAGTACCATGCCGGTCCCTTTAAGAACCACAGCATCCAGCATCCTCTAGTCCACAGTGGCGCTACGTGATGTCACAGCCAGGCTCCTTGCTATGTCTGCTGTCTGTCATCTCCTCTCCGTGTTTTTCTTTTTCTAATTTTTTTTCCCACAATCTTGCCCAATTCTTTATCCTTGTTTCACCCGAGATCCCCTCGTTCCTCCAAACCCCCCCATGGGCCGAGAGTCCGAGCAGAAAGGAACAGTAAGTCAGGACGTCCTCCACCACTTTCTCTTACCGCATGTCCTGCTGGGGAGTTCTCGAAGCAAATGCGTGCTGCTCAATCCCTCAGCTGTAAGATGTACTACTGTATGATTCGGACGCTTTGTATAGGACAGCGTGTTCTAGCTGTGGGTCTGATTTGCATGTGTTATTTTGTGTAATGGGAAAGGAGGTGAAGGCGGTGCAAATTGTCACTGGAATTTTCTGTAGACATCATCAGTGGCAGCATGTGCAACATGTTGCGGCTGTTCTGTGAGGTGTTTGCCTGCTGTCCTGGTCTGTTCTGAAAAATTTCACGTGTGGGAGTTATCCTTAGGGTGTGTGTCAGTGTTTACTTCTGCCATGGCATCAACTAAGAATTAGATAAAATAGGTTTTTATTCAGCTGTATATCCTTCCATTGCTATGTGCTGAGGGCAAAGTTCTCCCAAAAGTAGAGGAATAAATTGTTGGCTGTCTAAATGAAGTTTCTATTGTGGCCTTGCTCTTAGTGCCAGGGACGGAATCCGGCTTCCTGTAGATAGCCTCTCATTCATCACCTGCTCTGAATAGCAGGCAGCATTGGAAGATATAGCCATGGATAGAGCAGGCAGCGGGCACAGAGGCCGTTGATCTCCGCTTCTCTGGCAGGCCAGGTAGGGTGCCGTCATGCACAATGTGCAGGGGATTAGCTTCAAAGCAGGGAGGCAAATGGGCCCCAGGCCCCTGCTGTCCTTTCAGGGCTCCGGCTGGGCCTGCACGGTGGGATGGTGTGGGGGTCACTTGTCTGCCCGCCATGGGGGAGTGGGAACGGAACAGAGCCTGGGAAAGGCTTGGGGGCTTGGGGCTGGGAGCTTCACTGGCATGGCTCACCTCTCAGCAGGTGACTCCGCTCACAGCCGGGATGGAATACAAACTTGCTTCAACTGACAGGATGATTAAGCCCTGAAAAATTGGGGCTTTGCGTCCCATTAGAAGTGTTTTATTTTGCTCTACTGTATTGTTTGTAGCAGCTTGCAGCTCTGTTGGGACTAAAGACTATGCCATGGTGTTTTTAAACTCTAACCACGCCTTCTTATTGAATGGTTCGCACAGGTTCTTACTACACTTTGACTGCATTAGCAGCACAAGCCTCAGTCACATTCTGGTAGCATATACTTATATATTTTAAGAAAATTAAAATTGATATTGATTAATATGTGCATTTGCTATCAGTCACATTAATTTGTAGAGTATAATACAGTATCAAGAATATTTTAGCACCTTCTCGTTTCATCTCAGACCTGCTGTCCTCGCCACCCTCTCCATTTTTTTTTTTTATTTTTTTTTTTGTAATTTGGATTTATAATAATCATCATAGTCATTGACTAAGCCGATTTTCACATGCTGTCAGGCGCATAGCATGGGGCATTGGGTAGTTACTGCAGCCAGATGGCTAACCCCTACCAGCTTGCTTGCATAGCCCAAACCCGCGGCTCTTTTATATGCCGATCCCAGAATAAGGCGAGGGGGACAGATTTGAAGAGAGAGAGGAGTGGGACATGGAGGACCAGTCTGTACAATTGGCAGGAGAGGTGGGAGGGCGGGGGAGCAAGCCAGATGTAAACACATCACACGTCTTCCGACGACGACGTGAGGAAGCGGCAAAACTTTTCTCGCTTTTTTAAAAAAAAAATTTCCCCTCGCACTTTACTACCAATTTTCGCCAAATTGGTTTGGCACATGAAGGTTCTAGGGTGGAGGAAAAGTGTTGACGGAATAGGACGAAGAAAGGATGGATGGATCAGTGGATGGACAAGTTGTCATGACGACAGGGTTGCTCTGAGTATGTGTTGGCTGATGAAGTCTCTCTTTGCCTGCTTGTCCAATCAGATGGCTGAGCAGCGCATGCAACACGAGCAGGAGAGGACGCGGCTACAGCAGCAGCACAGCGCGGAAAAGGACAGCCTGGTCCAGGAGCGCCAGCGGGAGGTGAGCAGCCTGGAGAGGGAGGCCAGGGCCGCCCTAGAACAGCACCAGCAGCACACCCAGGAGTGGAGGAAGCGCGATGCCCAGGTAGGGGGTCTCCACTGATCCACGTTCTTGCACACACACACGCTCGCGCTGACCCACCGGTCTCCCATGGACAACCATTTTGTATTTTGCTCATTGACGTTTTCCTGGGGTTTCAAAAGCACAGCAGGTGAAGATACTTTTTTATTTGAAGCAAGACAGATATTGACGTGGGGTGTGAATAATTTCAGAAACTGTATATCCAGTGCGAGAACACAGAAGATCGTAGAGACTGCTATTTGAATGAAAATACATTTTGAAGCGTTGTCACGCGAGACGAAAAAGTTTGTTAAAAACTGAATAAACAAATCGCAGAACGACACCGTCCCAACTTAAAATGAAATTGCCGTGTATTTGGACTCACTTTTTATCGCAGCAGGCTTCGCGTAAAGTGTAAAGATCCCAAATCCCAGAAAGCCACAGGTATCTACGTAAAGGGGAAGAAATCAGTGCTGTTGAGTGCCTAGCTTTTATTCCACAGCCACAGTTTTAAATCGTGTTTTATATAATTGTGGACGCCCTGTAAAGCGCCCATACTCCCACCAAAGTGAATGTTTTCTGCCATTCTCCTTTCACCACAGGTAGCTATCTCCCTCCGGAAAACAGTGATTGTTCTCTTATTGCAGCATGGACAGCCACAATGAGTGTATGACATTTGGGTCTATATTAATGGATATCCCTGACAGCTGAGAAGACTATGTGGTCACCCTTTACCCAAAGCAGCAGGGCTTCATCTCAGACCCCTCACGCACTGTCTTTGCCTCCCTCCAGCCTGGACTAGATTGGAGCTCTGTGGGAAGCCATTCGACAAATCAGCCTCCAACTGGGGTTTGTGTTTGACTCTTCAGGCTTCCTGATGCAATGAACACTGGCAGCATGTAGGGAATTTTGTATATTGGCCGTTAGCTGACGATGGGAGTCCAGAGAGACTTTTGTTACATTTGTGGACCGAATTTCCTCACGCCAACTCTGGTCACTCGTGGTACCAGACACGGGGTCAATGGCAAGGAGATCAAAATTGGACTATTTTATATTTTATTTGGTCCTCACAAACAGCAATAACTTTAAATGTATAAGAATAAACTAGTTTATTCTAATAATTAATAAAAGCCAATTTATATTGAGAAACAAGAGCAATATTATACTCAAAGAAGTAATATACTCCTGAGCCTCCTCAATTTGACAAATTTTTATCAACCCGTACATCTTATAGCCATACCAGTAGACTTGTATAATAGCTAAGTTATTGCAATATCTTTTAAGGTGGAAAGTATATAAAAAGAGTGGGGGGAAAAAAAAATCCAATTTCTTGATATGCCGTCACCACAGGATGTTTCCACTGATAGCATGTTGCCCTACTCGTGTCAAAATGACGTGCAGTTTGACAAATCTCAATCTCAGCTAATGTCAGTCACACAGTCTCAGTAGGTGACAAAAAAAAAAAAAAAAAACTTCCCCACTTCTCATTTCATATTCTCAGTTTCTGTTTGCTCCTGCAGCATTTTAAGCAGACATCAGATGCCTGCGTAATGTCAGATGTTAAAGCATCAGAAATCAGAATTTTTCACTCAGGCCTCTGAAAGGTGGGTAACTGGGTTGTGGGTCTTCCAAAACTAGCGGAGGGGGATATGACCTGGTTTGACTTCCTGTGCGAGAACAGATCCACAGATGTTCTGTTAAAAGGACAGCAAGCTGGCAGGCTATCAGCACATGTGTATTAAAAAAAGTAAGCTTTTTCTATAAATACTCATTATTAAACCTAATTGCAGTGCCAAAGCCGGTTTTCCACTTAGAACTCCGCCACACTGATATTATCACTTTATCATGTGGCTGTTTACATGTATCCTTTTAAATAAATGCAATGTTGTGAAATAAGGATTGAATTTAGTGGAAAAATCATTAATATTTGGTGCATGCAGACAGTATGGAGCACTTTCTTGCAGGATGCGCTACCGAGCGCCCCATCCAGGCAACAATGGACAATAATACCATCAAGTGGCACGTCAATAAATGCCTGCTGTGGCAACAGGGCTCATGCCCCTTTTTCCTGCCGACCTCTTCTCACGTTCTCTTCTTTGAATCAGTGGAAGGACAGTTGCAACTAAAAAATTTGGCAAGGACAGAGAACAGCTAATGTCTGTCACACACTCTCAGGGTGAGTAATACCCGCTCATCCCCTTGATGTGGTGGGACGCTAATAAATAGCATTCCTGTCTCTTGGCTTGCGTTTGAGAAGCAGAGCCAGTGAGTCGTAGCAGTGGTTGGAGGGAAGAGCTCAAAAACTCACACAGGGACACATTGTCCTCATCCCACCGGAGTTTAGCATCCAAGAAACTCTGGCTTCTTCCACTGTGTGGTCGCTACTCATAATAAAAGCTGTTATGGGGGCTACATCGGTGTAAAGGACGATCATACGCCAGTGGCTGTCATTGTTTACATGTTTACTCATCAGTTCTTTCCATTTATTGGATTTCTCAAGAGAGAAAAAATTCTAAGAAAAAAGCAGGTCTGAATGTTGCTGTTCTTGTTAAAGAATAAACTGCTTTTTTCCAATTTGGCCAAGTTGATGAAATATCTTGCTGGTGAAGCATGTTTGCCCAAAAGCCTGTTTGGTATTGTTCTGTTAGCTGATTAATGCGCCCCAAAGGACAAAGTAGTTTTGTGTGTTTTGGGGATCCATCACCAGCATACCCTCTAACATACACAAATCCTGAAGTCGTGGCCTTTCTTGCTTCCATTCTGGAGACTTCAGAAATGCCCCCCCCCCCCGCCTCTGTACATCTACCCGTGAAGGCTATAAACCAGAGGAAATATAAATGTATTCTAAACTTGGTCACAAAAAGTTATTCTAGGCAGGAAATCTAAATTAGTAATTGCACTTTTTTTTTTTACCTTTACAGGAATCTTTTTTTCCCCCAAAAAAACTTAGTCACTGTTTTGTAGGCTCTACACAAGAAAACATCTTTAATAAAAGAATACAGAAAATCATTGTATTATATAGCAAAACCTTTCAATATGTTTTTGTGTGTGGTATTGTTCCTAACGCTCATTATTTTATTTATTTGTCTGTGAGGCTTTTCAATTGTTAAACATTAGTAAGAGTTTGACTTCAAAAACTAGGGCCAGCATTATAAATTAATTGGAAGCCTTGCATTTTTTTTCCTCTTCCCTGCAAACATCAAAAATGTTTGTTCTATGCAAAACCCATCGTTCATATTTTTTCCACCTGCTCCTCCTTAAAACTCATTTTATGGGTATTATTTTCCTGAAGAATTGTGTCTTTTATAAAGGAACATACACACCATCTGGACTTCAAACAGCATGAGAGAGAGCGCAAGTCTTGCGGGGTCTTTCTTCTGGGCCATAATGGACTAAGTAATGATGCTGTCAATTTTTCAAAGCGTTTCATTCCCAAATACGTGATTAAAATGAGTCAAATGAAGAGGGTGATGACAGACTGAGTCAAAGGTAAAATCAAGAGAACAAGGAAGTGCAGTTAGAGTGGGGGTCCTCATCGATTGTTGGAGCACTTGCGTGTTGTCATTTACAAAAAGATTGGTCCCCAGGTGTTGTCCCGCAAATCTTTGTTACTCACTGATTTCAGTGGCACACGAATATCCTCCCGTGTTTGGGCTTTCTTGACGGATTTCATCGCATATTTTCATGGGGAGTGTTTATGTTAGAACTCAGCTGTTTTTTGTTTTTTTTCACTGGGGAGCTATTGATCACGCCTCAAGTCATCAGCGAGTGCCGATGCTCTGTGATGTGTGGAGTGTTACAACATGCTCCCTTTCGAACCCCAAAGCCATTTATTATGTGCATACATCACATCTTGGATTTCAGCCACACACATTATCTGCCTGACAACAGCGAATCATTCATTACAACACTCATCTACACATTTTAATTGCCTATACAAGACACATCAGTGCATGTGTGTTATATACTTGGCTTTAAACTTTGCACATTGTTGCTAAGTTATTTTGTTGTTTATACTATTTCGCTATTTTATGGCCAACACGATGTCAGCGCACAGTTTACTGTACTTTTTTAGATTTTTATTACAACCACTCGCTGATAAAACTAACAGCATTGATTATCCAGTTGAACTGCTAATTTCGGTGTCTCAAAACTGCTTTGACGAGGCCGTATTTTTATGTTCACACACTGCCAGATGCCAGAGGTCGCTTTCAGAAGTCTCAGACCAGCAGAGTGTGACGGACCAAGGGTGCAGTTATAGTTACGGTATTTTGTCTAGTATCGCTGGCTATATTTACTCTCATTAAAAGTCAGAATTTCAAAACTTTTGTTTTGTCGAGCAGTTTTAGTAAAGATGTCTCAACTTCTGATGGTGTTTATGGGAATAATATGCATTATGCATCAGATTATGCAACATTATCATTATTATTACCAAGAAAATAGCCTTCAAAATGATGTCAAAAAGTTATAAATACAGAAATTCATCATAAAAAAACCCATTAACTTAATAATCAAATAGAATAATACCAGTTGAATGTGCACATTTAAATGTTTCTGCCTGCAGTCCAAATGGTAAACTATAGACCTCACTTGTAGGCATGTAAGTCGAAATATGGCTCCTCCAAATGGGGTCGTGCTTGCCACGTTCACAAGGGATGTAATCTTGTGATATTCTCGACCTCGCAAGTGATTTTCTGAATGCTCAGATTTCACAAATCATGAACACAACCTCCAGCAACTGGAGCAAGATACAGGTGTAACTACATCGAATAATTATAGATCTGTGACATTTAGGTGTAAATGCAGTACGCGCTGTTATTATGCAGGACATATTATTGGTTACACCTGTGTTTGCTAAGGGTTTTCGCTTGGTCCCTTGGAAATTTGCAAACAGGTTTCTCTCCTGCACCATTTGCTTAGCCCTGATGCATATGCTGCTACAACAGTGTACAGTAACAACAGAGCAACAGCTGCTCTAGATACACTATGTGATGACACCAAGGTTAAATAAGGTCAAACTTATATAACTTATATCATAAAATGTCTTTTATTTTTAAACCTGTACTTAAAATTCTACTGCCTTTGTTTGTAATTAATCCACATAAATAAAAAAAAATTATACTCAAAATTATGTCAAATATATTAAGATGGCAAAGAAAATGAATGAAAATGAATATATGCAAAATGCAATATTATTCCCTTAAAGGTAAATACTGCCCACAGCATGAAGTGCCTCGGTGGAGGGTTACCTTTCTGGTCAGGCTCTAGTTACAGTGATAGTCTCATTGCATATTTAACATCTGACATTAAACTCTCTAAAACTGCCTAATTGGCATACCAGCCGAATAATTATGCTAATCTGTTGAGACTCAGTTAATGTTAGATGTACTCAACTGATTACACGTTTTTCCTCATTATTTTGTTTTTCTGTTTTGTGAAATCATGATAAATCATAATCAGATACACCCATCTGTTATTATGTGTCTATTTTTTTAAAAGAAATTTCCTTTTCTTCACATAAGGAATACTGCTCATCCTGGCTGTGTAGGAGGCTGCATTTACAATTGTAACAGTACACTGTGGTGGACAGTAGGAGAAAATGCAGTTAATTCTGGTCTCATAGAGTTTTTTTGAGAATCTTAATACTATCTTTATGTGTTGATGAAGTCATGACTCATCCTCACTTGATGGTGATATTTTCCCTTTTGAACTCCTATTCAGTCCTTAACCACTCACCCTGAGGTTGTTTTGCCAGAGTTTTGTCATCTTAGCCGACACGGTTTGACCCAGTATTTCATTTGACACCCTTCTATTGTTACCAAGAGCTGCTCCTTCACAAAGCTCCCCATCAGCCTGCTAACACGCGCCCTCTCCAAGCGGCTATGTTCACTTCCCCCCAATGAAAACATGCACTTTTGGCCTCTTAAGTTTCTGAAGTGTCATTGCCAATGTCTCTGTTCTGGTAGATTATGCTCTAACTTATTAAAAGATTTTTTTTTTGGAACACATATCATCCACATTTGTTAAAGAGAGAATTATACATTAAAGACACTTGAGGGCTCAGATCTAATAGCTGCTTGCACTTGAAGGCACTAGAGGAGCAGTGAGACTGGTAATGTTGAGAGACAGAAGAGTGAGACATAGAGGATTGCATGGGGTTTTTCTGTTTGTGTATTATTATTATTTTATTTTATTTTTTTTACCTCACATTCTCTCGCTGAATGTGCTGCATGGCATGTTATATGTGTGACAGCGAGGCCATGTGTGGCTGCTCATCGGTATAGGCATGTTTGTGTGTGTGCGTGCAAGTGGATCGTTCTGTCTGTGTGTGTGTGTGTGTGTGTGTGTGTGCGTGTGTGTGTGCCAGTGTAGAAGCGAGTGTAACACACAGCCACAGCATCTGCCTGTTTTTGTGACACTCCTTTGAAGTCTCCCCAGTGCCCGCTAAAAAAGACTTCAGACGCTTTCTGTCTGATTGCCTTAACGTGGCGTTGTCCTGGGATGCCCAGGCTTTTGAGGAGAGGGAGGGGGCAGGAGTCTGAGCGCACAGTGCAAACCAAAGTAAGGGGGGGGGGGGGGGGAAAAAAAAAAAAGGGGGGGAAA
>VUQJ01022054.1:2047-13509 GCA_015108635.1 Andinoacara biseriatus | reverse complement strand
AGTGAACGCGCACAGCCCCAGACCTCTCAATCTCTATTCTGCACTGAGGGGCCTGTGAAGCTGCCTCTGTGCCTGATAAAGACGCCTCATCTCTGGGCTACAGTGAGCATGAATCCTGCCTCTTACCCACACCACCGCTTTATCTAACTTTTTTATTCTACGCTACACCTCCACTCTCCATCTCTCTCACTCTCGCTCTCTCTCTATCTTCACCCATATTCTCAACCCTTCCTTCAAGCTGTGGCAAGACTCATAATATTAAGGCTTTCTATAAACAGTTGGTCTAGGCAGCATGGAAGCAGTTTCTTACCACATGTACATGAACAGGTTCTATATGCTTGCTTGCATATTAAACACTGATCATAGTTCCAGTTAAGTGCTTAATAGGCGTATTTGGTTAGTGGAGAAAAGGTCTTTGTGTTGGACCTCTTCACCTCACACAACTGTATTATAGTTACACCTTACTTGCCCATGCAAGAGATCTAAGATAATGAAAGGAGGCCTCAGGTTTGATAGCAATTGAATGACGTGTTGAATGACCTTGAATTCATGTTTGCTCTTAGTCTGGAGAGTGCAGCTCCTTGAACTGCAAGAAGAGATTAGATGTTGGAATTTTGTCTGATATGGTTGTGTGGACCTGGCTATATCTGTATGCCACTAGAACAGAGAGAGAGAATACATATAGGGACTTGCTTAGTTAGTTAGTTATGTTGCGCCTATATTGCCTGTACTATCTTCTTCATTCTTATGTATTTCTAATTTCTAATTGCTGGTGTAACTGTCACAGTGCATTTACAGTAAAAATGAAAAAAAAAAAACTTTCAGAAGATTCGTGGGGTAAATAGTCGAAAAGGAATGTGTGTGCATGCACGTGCACACATACGGTTTCTCTGTATGTGTGCATGTGCATGCCTACTTGCACCTCAGATCAAAGGAACAGGGCATTTCATCAAAAACTAACCGAGTGTGACAAAATTACCTGGAGGCAAAGTCAGCCAATGAGAGAGCAGCTTTTTGGCATGCAGTAGCCAACCACTGCTTCCTGTGTCACTGCACCAGTTTCCCTCTGGCTGTGCCCCATGTGACGTCCATGACATGAAAGGCATTACAGAGCTCAGTCATCCTCTAACACAGACACACACACAGGCTGAGCATCAGACAGCTCCAGCATGGAGGCCTGTGCCTACCAATTGGTCTCTTTTGTTTCACAGGTATTTCTGTTTGCTTGAAGGAGGTTTTCCCCTTAAACATGAGAGCTTTTCCTCTGAAAGCTACCTTGCCTCAGAAGGTGAAAGAGATTATGTCCCCTAGCTGGAACTGGCACTTTCGTTTGTGTGTTTTCACTGATTGGCAGGATGCTACAAATGTATATTTAACAAAAAGCAAAGTGAAAATGCATAAGCTGAAACTAAGCACACCCCATGATTCAGTAGCCTGTAGAACCACCGTTAGCCGCAATAACTTGAAGTATTTGTTTTCTGTATGACTTTATCAGTCTCTCACATCTTTGTGAAGGAATTTTAAGTCACTCTTCTTTACAGCGTTGCGTCAGTTAATTGAGTTATGAAGGCATTCGGTTATGCACAGCTCTTTTAAAGTCCCGCTACAGCATTTCTTTCAGATTGAGACTGCTTGACCCAGTTTTAACCAAGCTTTAATTGTCAAACTGATGGCTTCCCATTTGATTATACAGAGGAGTTGATGGTCGACCCAGTGCCTGCAAGGTGCCCAGGTCCGGTGGCTGTAAAACAAACCCAATTCATCATCCTTCCACCTCCGTGTTTGACCGTTGGTGTGGGGTGTTTGTGCTGATATGCTGTGTTTGGATTTCCCCAGACGTGGTGCTGTGCATTATGGTCAAACATCTCCACTTTAGTCTTGTGTTTTCAAAGGACATTGTTCCAGAAGTCTTAAACTTGTGCTGTGCTGCCATGTTCTCTGACCACTGCATGACCTTGGAATTCAAGAGAGTGTGCTATTTTTTTTATGACTGTATATGCCATATATTTATGGAACACTCGTGATACTTTTTGGGTTTTTTTGTATTATTGACAGAAATGAACAGAATCTCATTGATCAAGTGTGTTTTAATAAGATATTTTGGCCTTTGTTTTGAGAATAACTTCTATACAGATAGGGATGCCCCGATCCAACTTTTTCCACATTCGATCATATACAGATACCTATCTGCCGATACCGAGTTCAGCTCTGATATCAGTGTTAAATTAATAAGGTGCATTCTGCCCTGTGAGAAGGATAATGGGAATCACTCCTTTATGCGTAAGGTAACTTCGGGCTCAGGCTTTGCTCCTCAGATCTCTAAAATGTGAGAAAACATCCAAAAATATAAATTTACTGATTTGGCATTATTAGTGAAATAAGGTAAAGAAAAAAAGAAAAGATGGTTCTGCCTGTTTACCTCCAAATAGCTGATCCTTATCTCTCTGCTGCTTTCATGTAAAGTTAGCTTACGTGCTAGCTGCTGCTACTACGTGGTGATATAAACACAGAATAACACAGAACTGAACCAGATAGATCTGCACATTAGTGACATTCAATCCAGCTTTTTGAGTCAGGCTCAGACCAACATCCAATCCAAATATGTCAAATTGAGAGCTTCCCTTTGCATATTATTTTAGCTGGAATGATGTTCACATGGTATCAAGTCTTAAGAGAAGGGTTTGTGAGCTCATTTAGATCTAACAAACTAGTACAGCCCTGATAAAAATGGAAAAAAAATGTCAGTGTTACATCTGGAGAAGAGGGTTTCTGCAGGCCTTTGGTACTTCGGCTTGGGCACAGACTTTAAAAAACTTTTTAAATTTGTTTGCACTGAGGAATTCGTGTGTATATAACTTTTGTTTGTTGTGCTGTGCACAACGCTGACTCTGGAGTCTTTCATGTGGCCGTACACGCATCTGCTTTCACACAACTTTCCATGTGTGGACACATGCACCCCTGACCGAATGCGGTTTGACTGTTTGGATCCTAATGTGCCTTCAATGTGTTGCATTCCCATCCATATTTAGAGCTGTGCACTTGTGATCAGACCACCCAAGATGCTCTTAGTACAAAACAAGCACACGGCTGATTTTCCTAATTTTCTCAGAGAATTTACAACTCCAATTGGCAGCCTTTTTTTTTCTTTTCATTTCTTTATTTAAAAGGTTTGTGTGAATTTTTGGATGCCTCTTTTCTGTGTGCCTGTAGGAAATTAGCAGCTTACTGCACGCAACGTGAGAAAAGAAGTCTGCTCAAACGGTATTGCTGTTGATGTAAAAAATCAATCAGAACTGTTATATTGGTTGTGTTTTATAGGAATGCATTTTTTTTCATTCTTATTATTAGTGTGTGTCTTGGGATCTGCACATACTGGTCCAGAAATGCCCCAGCCTGGTTACAGACGTCTTAGCATCTCAGTTACGACTGGTGTAGATGTGACAGATCATTTTTTCCAGTAGATTTATTCACTTTTTTTTTTCAGAGCACTTAACATCCAGATCAATCCATTCATCCTAGCTTTGATCCTGACCCCGTGAGACATTTACCTTCAGTCTCAGCGAGCTTACTGTTCTCTCTCTCAGCCGGAAGATGGTGGTACAAGGTTGTTGTCATTGTATTTGTCATAGCTGTGTCTTGTTCTTCTCTCTTGCCTCCTGTCACTGCTGACTTATTAGGTTGGTCTTCTGCCATTTGGAGATATACCAAATCATATTATTCACTCGGTCATGGATTAGGCGAGGAGGAGAAAAACACTGGCTGGGGGATGATCAAAGAGTGCCCACATTCACCTCACACTGACAGACTAACCAGAGACAAAGAGATATGGGGAGGCAGAGCAAGGAATCTGATTTTAGGGGACGGGGGGGTAAAGTTTAGGATGCTTTGTGGAGGGCATTTAGATTATTGGCTAAATTTGGATTTGCCTTCTGTTGGTATATGTTGACATCAGAGCTGCTGCACTCTACAGATTGTGTTAGCGCATCTGTGTGTGAACGTGTGTTTGTGCGCATGTGCGCATGCCCAGATCTATGTGAGCTCGTTTCCTCAGTGCACCATCGGGCCCGGCGGCAGAGAGAGAGCGAGCGAGTGAGTCACCCAGCAGATGAAAGAGTCAAAGTAAAAGCTCTGCCGTCCCAAAAAAACATCACACAGCTCCCTCGCTCACTTTTTGAAGTCATCCAAGAGGAGGGAGGAAAGCGACACACTTTTTCAATCGCATTAAAACATGGCGTCAGGCAGCTCCCATCTTGTTGCATGCTATAGATTACACTTTGGTTTGAAGTGGAGTTTTAAGTGGGACACCACTCTCTCTTTTTTGGGGGGGGCGGGGGGGGTTAATTTCCCAATTCAACTAAAAATCATGCTGCATCTTGGCATCAGTAATGTTATTGATCCAAAATAGATGTGGAGACATAAATAGACGTGTACCTACACGGAAAAGCAGTAGCAGAATTTCATCACGGTGAAGTCGGATTTCAGGGAATAACTGAACCGCTGCTGCCTGTCCTTTTGTTAAATCATAGCTTAACTGTCATCTTAAGTTAAGGTCCAGTGCCTGTGAAAAGTTCACACACAAATCTGGGCACAGAAAGCATGACTGAGACACTTTCAGCATCTGATTCAGCATCGCAAGGATTCAAAGCCTCAAACTTTTTTATCCCAGCCTTAAGATGTGGGTTAGATCTTAATCCCTTTTACACTGATGGCAAAGGATATAATTGGTTTTCTGTTATAAAGAACCAGCTGGTTGAGTGCATAATCACTGAACATTTGGGATATTGCGTGTGTCTGCGTATTTGATGTATGTTTATCTGCCTGTGCGCGCCCGTGATGCATTATTTCTGTGCTGTGTATGATGCAGCACTGACAGTTAGCAGCAAGGATGAAGAGAATCACTACTGACAGGCAGTGATGGCAAACTGTGAAATGGAAATAAAGCCTCTTGTCATTACAGCAGCAACTCTTTCTCGCACACGCAGATACACAGGCGAGCACAGCAAGACAGCAATGATTACAGACAAACGAGCAAATAACATCTCCCAGCTCTCCCTCGCTAGCAGATTGAACTCAAATTGTTATGAGAGTCATGCGTGGTGAACAGAGAATCATTCTGAATGCTTACAAATACTGCTGCCACTAAAACTGAAGGCTTTGTGGAGCAATGGAGAAAAGCTTCTCTTTGAAATCTCTTTCTTTCCTTCAACAAATGAACCTCATAAATCCGGTCCCTAGAGTGCTGTATACAACATGTTGTGTGCAGGGTTAAACCACCAACAACCATTAAGAGAGCATGTTGTAACTCATTGTCATTAAAAAAAAAAAAAGGCCCTGCTTTTTACCTAACCGCTTTTCAGTTTGCAGGCCGCCGCACTGCGTCCTTTCAATGCGTCGTCTGATATCATCCTTGCATCAGCAAGTCTTGACTTTAGTTTTATGTCTTTTGTCAGAGTTCAGCTTTAGGACGATGCTGAAAACCATAATTGCTCTTTAGCAATGCGAGATGATTGGAAACATATCGCAGAAAAATGCCATATGGAAGCAATATCCTGTCCAAGATTGAAAGATTCTGAAAACAAAACCTTGTTTATGAAAAAAAATAAAGTTGGGTTGCTGTTTAAATGTAAATAAATGATAAAAAAATAAATAAACAAATCTATTAATTTGCAAATGATTTGAAATACACATTTAATAAAAAAAATAGTACAAAGACAAGAATAGAAGTGTTGAAACTAAGAAATGTTCTCACTCTTGCTCATTTTGAACTTGATGGCAGCAATTCTTTGCAAAAACGTTGGGACAGGGAAACACAATCGTGTAATGTAATGCTTAAAGAGCAAACAAACTGAGAAACGTCCCACAGTGGATCAAGTTAGTTAGTTAGTAACATGGCCGGGTACTTAAAGGACATCCCGCAGAGGCAGAGTCTTTTAGAAGGAAAGCTAAGGAGTGGTTTACCCCCCAGTGAAAGATTGTTTGGGCAACATATTGCAAAGAATTTGGGAATTTCATCATCTATGATACATTGTATAATTAAAAGATTGAGGGAATCTGGAGAAATCGCTGTACACAAGAGACGAGGTGGAAAACCAATACTGAATGTCATGACCATCTGGCCTGCAGGCGGTAATGCATTAAAAAAGTCACAATTCTGTTTTGGAAATCACTGCATGGACGCAGGAACACGTCTGAAAATAACTGCATATAGTTTGTCTTTGTACCCATAAGTACAAGCTTTAACACATGTAAAGGACAAAACATATGCATAGTAGCAAAGCAGAAAACTGTACCGAGGTCTGGAGAATTAAAAGTTGAAAAACTCTTTTGGGAACCAGTCAGACTTACCGTCTGACTTGTTGTTAGTGCTGAGTTTAGAAAGCTGGCATCCATAATGGTTTGAAGGTGTATTAGTATTGTGTCGATAATTGCGAAAGGCATTAATGTTGTAATATTCAAGGAAGCACACTGGTGTAGTGTTTAGCACTGTCCCCCCATAACAAGAAGGCTGTGGGACCGTCCCCCCACATGGAGACTGCATGTTCTCCCTGTACCTGTGTGCATTCTGTCCAGGTACTCTGGCTTCCTCCCACAGTCCAAAACCATGCAGGTTAGGTTAACTGCTGATTCTGAATTGTGTGACTGTGAATGAGCACGAATGGTTGTCGACAGATTGGCAGCATGTACAGAAGGCACCCTGACAGCTGGGATCGGCTTCAGCCCAGCCACCATCTTGAACTGGACGAGTGGAAGAAATGGATGAATGGAGTATATTCCAACAGTATATAGAGACTTCTTGGAGCAGCTCTGTGGTTATCCACAGTAGTGTCTTTCGGGGAGGATATTGCTTATTTCAGCAAGCCAATGACAAACTGCGTTCTACACAAATACGAGGCTTCAAAGTAAAAAAGTACAGGTGCTAAATTAGCTTTTCTACAGTGCAATTAAGATATGACAGAGGACTTTACAAAGAGTGGGAATGGGGCGCCGTTTTGCTCTTGATTTCCTTAGTTCCCAAGCACTTATAGATTTTGTTATAAGAAGAGGTGATCCCAGGTTTTCTTTTAATGCTTTGCATGTATAAAATTCTAAATGAGCATGTTGTTTAAAAACCTTTTTTTTTTTAATTTGAACATTTGATGTGTTTTCTAGTACTGGAAATTGTACGTCAGACTATAATACACAGACATTATCACGTCTTCCTCCTTTAGTGTGAACACAACAGTCTGTTCTGAACAAAGGAGTTGCACACCTTGAGCAAATCTCATTTGCAGCTATAGATCAAACTCTGGATGTGTGTTTGGCCTTCATGCATCCGGTTTGTTATCTCTGTTTGAATAAGTGTGACTTGTGTGCGTATCATTAAATATGCACAAGAAAGTAGTCCCCCCCCCCACACACACACACACACACTTTCTTTCAGTCCTTTTTAAAGTGTGCCCATGTGTCCATGTGTGCCCATGTCTGTATGTGTGTTTGGCCTTCTTCCCATTGCAGATTATTAATTAAGTCCTGGTAAGCGGTGCATGCCTTACCTTCATATCTACTTCCACTCTCTTTAACACACACTGGTATCCTTACACACACATAAACGCACACACTTCAAAGCAGCCGGCATCCACACTGCTAGGATTAAGAGGCGATTGAAGAGCCTGATAGAACCTCAAAGTGCCTTCAGCGCAAAAATGCCTTTGGCAGGGCACCGGTACTCTCTTTGGAAAGTTCTTACACACTCACGCCGACACACACATATGGATGGGCTTTTAATTTAGCACTGTTTTCCCTTTATATTTGTCACAGTCCAGTTGGGGTATTTTTCACTGCATGTACTATACATATTTTCATCTACTTCTGGACATTTTTAATGTGTGTTTCGATGGTAGAGCTTCCTTATGTTTGATGATTTAGAATACTTCCTGCTGAAGTCCCAAAAGTGGCTTCAGGTAAAAAGGGAACATGTTAGTAGCAAGCTCTGGATGATTTTATTAAACATAGCAGCCATATGATAATAAAAAACATTCACATGTAAAGTCACATACAGTGCAGTACCCCCAAGTTCATTGGAGTGATGATGCTGTATGAATAGATGTATTTTTCTTTTCAAAATATAGAATGCAAACAAAGACATTAATGTAATTAATGATGTTAAATGCTGAGAAATCTAGCCAGAATATCTGTTATGATGACAGTGTCACTGACAAGATGGAGCAGAGCTGCGACAGTAAAAGGAGACAACAAATGTGAAAAAGAACATAAAGGGACTCCATTTGTTTCCCTCTCCCGCAGACAGTTCATTCTCTCGTCTTTTCTACACCCTCCTTTGTCCTCCTCGCTCTCATCAGCTGCTTTAGGGCCCCTAGGGACGAGCGGGCTGCCACTCAAAGGGTCCTGGCATAGGAATACAGGGCCTGTATCCTTGGTGATGGCTCTGTGTTTCCGTGGTGACAGGTGTGTCCGTTCAGAACGGACGGCAGTGTTTGTCAGGAAGTGTTTGGAAGGGGTGCGGAGTCCAAACTGAGCTCAGGTGTTGATGGCTGTGAGGGGTGTGTTCAGTGGAGCAGTGTTTGTTCATGAGTTGTCGGTCTGTCAGGAACTCGTGTGTGTGTGTGTGTGTGTGTGTGTGTGTGTGTGTGAGAGAGAGAAAGCGAATCAGGTTTACGGCATTTAAGAGTAGGTTTCTGAATGCATCTCTGCTTGGCTGGTGGTTTACAGTTACGTATTTTCCTCAGTAGCTTTTCAAGAATTTAAAAGAATAAGTGTATTAAACATTGCGCTTTGTTTCACTGGCATAATAACAGAAGAATCTGAATAGTGTATAAGATACAAATACTGATACACTTTGTAGTTTCAGACCAAATTATAACACTTTAGTTTTATCCTTGTCCCCTGAAAAGCCTCGCTTGGCCTTCACATAACGACCTCCCCATTAATTCGAGCCTTCGTCTTTCCTTAGTACTTGTATGGACCCCATCCACATCCATACAGGCTGCCACTCACATCTCCATGGAATTTCAGCACTTCACACCTAATTATCTCACTCCACCGTTCAGCCTCTTATTGAAACTCTGGCAGCACAACACAGCTAGCTGAAAGGAGAAAGATCTTGCATTAGAAACACACAGCCTTTGCTTCCAGCTGGATGGCTTCCCATAGAGAAACAACGGAAAACAAAGGGACGAGCAACGCTCAATAAACTTCCAACAACAATCGCCGTTCACTCCTATTCTGTCTCCACCCTCTTTAGTTTCCCAGCTTCTCTCGATAGTCTCCCCTTTTTTTCCCACCCTATAGCTAATTGGCAGCAACATTTTAATTCCCCCCCACCCACACCCCCAAGCCCCTGTTCTTGTTAAGTGATGAATTGTTGGCAGGGGATCAAAGGGGAGTGGTGCCCACTGTGCACCGTGCCCATCACTACCTGCTGGCACACATGAGCGCTGGAAGTGGCGCTGTGCCAAGGGGCCACAGGCCTGCTCAACAGGGACACACTGCCAAGAGGCAGAGGTCAGCACAAAAGTGTGTGTGTGTGTGTGTGTGAGAGAGAGAGAGAGAGAGAGAGAGAGAGGATGGTTAGGTTGAGAGGGTAATGTGTCTCTGTGCACTTCCTAACGGAAGATTGAATTTCACTACCCTGTCTCTCTTTGTGTCCCTCAGTCTGCCCGTCTGCATATCTCTTTCTCACACTCCCCTCTCCCTTCTTCTTGCAGACCAACAGCAGGCTGAAGCAGATTGAGAAGGAGTACAGTCAAAAGCTTGCCAAGTCTGCCCAGGTAATCAGTTTTCACTTCTGCCCTTTTTCCCCTCCCCTCTTTCATTTCATATTCTTCTTTTTCTACTGAACTGTGTGACGGAACAGACAAAATGTACTGATGGGCGAGAGGTGAGGAAGCACAGGTGGCAACACACACACACACACTGAAGCAGGCATGAAGCAGGCTACTATGGCTTTTTCCCTTAAGCAGATGTGCACGAGGACAAATGTACAAGAAAGTGCATACAGAACATTTGTGTCAGTGCCGGAGCACCAAAGCTCATATTGGAGTAAACTATGTAAAGCTCTGCTGTCTGACTTTTCTCAGGCCCTCTTTTATTTCAGTTCCCCAAAGTCAGAACATTTTTTTTCAGGCTTCAAATTTACACACAATTCTTCTCCTTATCTTTGCTAGCTTTAGATTAGAATTAATATTTGCTTTCAAATCGGCACCAATCAAATGCCGACACGTAAGCCGAAAGGGCTGGAAGGAGTGTAACCGCCAGGCTTACATTCATCTGGTGATCAGACACAAATCCAGGAAACTTTTGCCAAGCATTAATATTTCAATTGTATCTTTTAAGTTTGTTCAGCTGCCCCCCAGTGGCCAGAAATCCCTGGATATAAAATATTTTGGCACCCTCTTTAAAGGTTTTTGCCTTCACTCGGATTTAGGGGGGGAGTAGCAGAACACATAAGCAGTCCAGCTCTTTGTGTGATGTTGCTATGGCCCTGAAGTGTACTCTTGCACTCTCATGGGAGCAGCACAGCCTGAGCAAATTGCTAAGCCTCTGCAATATCTTGAAAACAGATCAGTTAAAGTCCTTTTCTTATACCCCTTTATGTTTGTCATCTCGTCTGTTAATTCTGCACTGGATTGAATTCACCTTTACTACATCACCATAGCTGTCTGTCTGATTCCTGTCGTGGCATCACCCGGCTGCACTTCCAGTCCAGGGCCATGTGTTTAACATTACTTCTTGTCTCCTTAGCCCACATAAAATTGAGTTAATTCTTCTGTCCAAACAGAACTATAACTTCCTCGGACACCCCCTGCCATTCAGCACAATGTCTCTGAAAGTTTCTGGCAGCTTTTACCTCATCAGTTTAAAGATCCAAAAACACTCTAAGTAGTGTTTACATTACAAAAGAAAAGTGGTTTCTTCTTGATTATGTAGAAGGCTAAAATATTACAATCATTTGGTCGTAATTGCACCTCGTTACCCAAAGAGGAGATTCAAAGGGTGGGGGGGGGGGTTGTTTTTCTTTTTTTTTTCTCCTCTTTCCCCCCCCCCCCCCCCCCCCCTTCTTCCATTTTGGGTTGGCTGGCAGAGGCTCAGAGTTGAAAGCGGGGTTGACAAGCAGATGTTGTGAGAAAACGGTAGCTTATTAGGTTACACAATGCTCAGCTTCAAAAGAAGTTGGGTGCTGTGCGAAAGTTCAGCCTCTGCCCGCTTTGGCAGTGCAGTTCCTCACTGCAGACGAGCAACAAGTGATTAATCCTCTGTTTTGGGGACACAGAGCTGGCGTAGGTTTAACAAACAACACTCGCTAACTCGCAGAACTCGGCACCGTTGTTGATCCGTGCTGTTATATAGAGCGTTAAGCTAAAGGAGTGGGTTCTGTGCAAATATATTTGTATACATAATTAATGCGGCATATTTGTCGTGGGCTTGGGCGGCTTTGTTTTAAAAGGTAAAGGTGGAACCAAGAG
>VUQJ01022053.1:2692-16541 GCA_015108635.1 Andinoacara biseriatus | reverse complement strand
GAAAAGTCTTCAGCTGATCCAAAATGCTGCAGCTAGAGTACTGACAGGGACTAGAAAGAAAGCATATTTCTCCCATATTAGCTTCTCTTCATTGGCTCCCTGTTGAAACCAGAATTGAATTTAAAATCCTTCTCCTCACATACAAGTTCTTGAATAATCACACTTCCTAGGATACTTAAGAGTAGAATGGGAGGCAGAGCCTTCAGCTTTCAGGCCCCTCTTTTGTGGAACCAGCTCCCAGCTTGGATTCGGGAGACAGACACTCTCTCTATTTTTAATTAGGCTTAAAACATTTTTTTGATCAAGCTTATAGTCAAGGCTGGATAAAATTGAATTTAATTCAACTGAATGCATTGTGGCATAAATTGAGTAGTGCGATTTTTTTTGTTTGTTTGTTTTTTGATTTAATTGAAATTTTCCTTTCCGATAATCACCTTTTCTTTACCATTAGTGTATTATTATTGTTTAAGATAATATTCTCTGTATTTTTCCATTTTAAATGTATTGTAATCAGGGTGTCTTGAAAAAGAGGGCTTGTTTTCAGTGGCTTTTCCCTCTTTAAACAAAGTTATTATATTTCAAATTTCATAATCTCAACAGCTAACAATGATAGAAATATCTTTTCAACACCTTTCACTCTTATTCATATTGTATGTTCAAAATCTATTACCTGTGAATGTTACAAAAATAGTTAACTGAAGGAGCAGTTATAATTTTGAATTTAGTCATACAAGAAATTATTTGTTCCATCTGTGCCTTGATGCTCTCAGTCATAACGTTTTAAATAGATGAAGTGAATCAGAAACAAATAAAGGATAGTAAATAAAGAATCCTCAACTTCAAAATGACTGAGTGTCTAGACATGTGGACTCGTCCTTTGGAGATGGGCTATTTAATTCCTTAATATCTTAATATCTCCATTCATCTGACTCTTTCTAGTGAAGTGGACTGTCAGAACCTACCAGGTCTGATTTCTGCAGAGGTAAAGATGACATTTGAAAAGGCACTATCATTAAAGATTACATTACAAAGAAATTAATTTTATTAAGTGAGACAATTACTTAGTGCTCTTAAGGCCCCAAGAAAAAAGAGTTAAACCCCAATTGTAATAAGAGATAAGAGAAAGTTTTCTCCTCTTGGAATCATGAGAAATTCAAAGGAGAGCTCCCCTTAGCATTTATCTAATGTCTTTCAATTGGTTAGACTTTCTTAGAGTATTAGATCAAGTATTAGATATCAAATTTCTTCATAAGAAAGAGAGGAAAACCCAGAATTGATTCCTTAAACTGCAGAGATAGTGCAGACAGGAACTAGCAAGAGAGTTTTCCCGCATTAGTTTGTCATTTTATTTTTTCAAAAAATATATCCCTGTAAAATAATAGAATACAATAATAATCTTTATCCTTACATAAAAGCTCCATCATATTAAAGCACATTTCTCAGATTGCAGGTTTTCCTAGTTTTGCTTCACATGATGCACCGAGGACCTCTCTTCTACTGCCCTGTCTTTCATTTCCTGTGCATTTACATATTAATTTGCACCTTTTGAAAGGGATAGTTGTATGTGTTTTTGAAGTGAAAGAGGGTAATAAGAATGCATGCATGGCATTAACTTTGAGTCTTCTTGTCCTCTGTGCCCTTTCTCTCCCTGGCCTGAACATTTTCACTCTCGAGCTGCTGCTTCCTGATCTGCTGTTGCTGGGCTTTGCCAACATTCTCAGCATCTCTTGTTACATTATTTATTATCTCTGATTTTTTTTTTTTTTGCTTTCCTTTCACCCTAACCGGTTGAGGTGGTTGATGTTCTACTGAGCAATTTTTCTGTTGGAGGTTTCTTCCTGGTTAAAAGGAATTTTTACTCCCCACTGACTTGGTGTTGTCTCTCACTGTGGTATCATATCACTTTGCGTTCCTGTTACACAGTGGTGCTTTTGTGTAGCTAAATTTTTTGCTCAATTAATCTTGATAATGGCTAGTGTATTCTTTGTGGAGGAAAAAATAAACTGAGTACCAAAACCAAACTAATTTTCTGATGACTTACTGAAAGAGAGCTTTGGAAAGGGATCAATACAGCACAAACAATCTCCGCACCAGCGTTGCCAAAAAGCAAAAATAATAACAGCTTTATACCCATTATGTGGCTACAATCTTCAGTTCCAACCATCATGTATGCATCAGGATGATAATGACCTGTGTCATGACCTTGGACACGGCTTACATTTTAGCTGTTTTCCCATCGTCATACACTCAGTCTTTGTACAAGAAAATTTCAATTACATACACAAAGTAGTACACAGAGTACATCAGAGTACATTAGAGATGAAACACAAATTCTCCATTACAGTCTTGACGTGTTTTATCTAAAGCACACTCTCTGCTGAAGCACTTGTAAATTTGCTTGTAAATTCAGATAAAACTGAGGTTATTGTACTCAGGGTTTTCTCTGAAATTATTGTATAGTCCGTACCCAACAAAATAAAGCGACTTGAGGCAAGTGTTTGGTGTAATTTGCAGCTATACCCCATAAAATTTAACTGAATTGTTGCAATTGTTTGCTCACAGGGAATTGTTGGATTTACAATGGATAATTATTTTTTATGGAAAGTATTGTCAAGAATATTAACAACTTTAGAATAGAGAATTTATACATTTTTCAACAAAAATGTCTGGATTACCAAAGAATCATCTGATGACTCCTTCAGATTATTGTGGAAAGTGAAATGCAGTTTATTTAATCTCTAGATTCTAGACACACAGAGAGGTATCATTTCTGTTCTTTACATCAGATATATTTGGGTTTTATTTCTAGTGTAGACACTAGGTTAAATTAATGTACAAAGAGCTCCAAACCACTGTTAGATAAAGTTAAATTAAGACACAGAGAACTCTCCCTGGGTGATTAGCAATTGCTTTAAAAATTGTATAAATTAAAATGAGATCAATCTTGTTTGGTAGAGAAAAATACTCATAAATGCTGAGTACTGGTGGCTTGATGTCATAGTCTAGGGAATCCACTTTTACAGTCAACTGCACAAAATCTGAGGTTATGCCTCTATTGACTGTGTCTAAGGACACATTTGAGGAAACACCAAACTGGTGTCTTTCTGTCTGGATTGTCCTGACTTTGTATCTGATTGTCACAAAACAGGTGGTCGTAGTTTTATCTAGCAATGGGTACTGACTAAAATAATTTTACAAATTATTATTTTATGGACTTTGGTGACAGTACTGAAAAGTGTCTTTGATTGGATTTTTTAAATTATGCCTAATTCTGTTCATTGGTAATATTTCATTAATATCATTTGGTTATTTAAACAGTTCAATAAATGCTGTTTGAAAAGTTTGCAACAACTTAACATTAAAATGTTTTCTCCAATTTTACAAATCAGAAGAGTGAGACTGGTGATATTTTGTTTAGTTTTATTTTTGTGTGTGTGTGTGTGTGTGTGTGTGTGTGTGTGCATGTGATCATAGCAAAATTTAGGAATAGAAACAGGTTCCTACACAAAGATAGTACTCAGATAAAAGAGCAAAAGAAAATACATGATTTAATTACACTGAAAGATATATGATAGTCAAGACACTTCGAGGAACTTGTGCAAGTTTAAAACCAAAAATTTTCCAGGAAGATGTTCAAAAATGTTTTTGAGGTGAGCTAGACATGTTAAACAACAATAGAAATGCACAAGACTAATCGCCCCTCCCCACTTCTGTGTTAAAACCAGCTGCAGGTTGTGAATCAGCCTAACTCTTGCACCAGCTTTAATCCACCTCACATCCAGTTAGCAGACATGACCATCAGACTGGGCGGGCTGACACCTGGATACTTCCTTCTCCTCCAGAGGCAAGTTGCAGATTAGGTGCAGACGCAGCCATAAGACCATGATGCTGGCCATCATGGGCCTAAGTTTATCTTGCTACAGTGCCAAACAAATGACAGAGCAGGCCAATGTCCAGCCTGGACCACTGAAGAGACTAGACTGCTGGTGCTAGTCGTTGAGATGTGGGGACGTGCCATCGCCTTGGGGGTAGTGTACATAATGAAATGATAAATGTTAATCCCTTTACCTGCCAGTGGTTTTAAAGTTGTGGCTTTTGTGTGAGTGTGCATATTAAACTGGATCTGAGCTTTTTGTTTTCTGGTTGTGATTTCACTGTTTTATCATTACTTTGAAATCTTGTATGTGTGACATCCTTGATAAGCACCCTGGCTGAGAACGCTTCCTGTAATTAAAAAAAAAAATCTCTTTAACAGAGGTGATACATGTCAATTAAATTAAATCAATATTATTGACTTTTTTGTGTGTGGAGGGGAGGGGATTCTACTATCATCAACAAACAACATTATTTGTATGCACATTATGTTATATTAATCTTTTTGGGTTTATGCATTTAAAATAACATTTATTCACATGACTATATGTGAGGATTATGATTGCTGTAGGCAGCGCCAACACTGAGTCATTGCTCTGTTTATTTAAAAATATTAACATGTAACTTCTTAATCCTTTAATTATGACAGAGATGTGTTGACCTGCACACACAACCAAGGAAGTTGAATATCTGCCCTCCTTTCCACCAGGTTTCCACAACCTATACATGCTGCATTATTTGTTGTTTTTGCAACTACAAGAAGTAAAATCCTTACAGGCAGTAGAGTTTAAAATGAGTCCTAGGAAACAAATTTAGCATTATGTCATGGCCCTGTTTAAAAAGCTGCAGCTTTTACAGCCTTATTTCCCAGCCAGCACACATAGGTGGGCCCCATATGGGATAAGCAAGGGCACACATTTTGGGCCCCATACGGTTTTGTCCGCAGGTTCCATTGTGGCCCTACAGGGGTTGACCTACATGAGGCCCATGCATGGTTCATGCATAGCCCATGCATGCATGGAAAATGGTCTAATGGTCTAAGTCAATAAAATGAAAACAACCAGTTGTACTTCTTAACATATTCATGAACATATTTTTATTAATATATTTATTTCAATTTAAACATGTATAAACATATTATCTCATCAATTGCAAGCACTGCATCCTATGCAGCTTTAGTTCCCGGAAGGATTGCTCCACCTCCAGATCAAAGGTCAAACTTCTTCTAATCATTTTATTGTCTCGAGTCATTAAATATATAAAATATATATATAAAAATAAGGGATGGCATGTGTAGTTTGTTGCCAGAGGACAACAGCATGTTTTAGAGAGTTAAAAGGGTTATTGTGTGGTAGTTTTGAATAGGTTTGAAGTTGAGTAATTGATTTATGAAAAAATGCAGAAAAAAAATATTGTTGTATGATGATTTAATAGCAGTTTTTTGTGTTTGTTTTTTTGGTTCTGTACAGTTTTGCCACAAAGGTGCAAAATGCATGAATAGAGTATAAATAACGTAAGAGAAAAAGACATTAGATTTCAAAAGTTTAATCAAAAAAATTATCACCAATTGAAAAAAGAAAAAAAAAGAAAAAATGTACAAAGGGGTTAAGGTCACACATTTACTCCTCTATGCTGCCATCTGCTGATCATTTTAGATTTCTTCATGAGAAAAGGCAGAGGCACGTGATCAGTGCTGTTTATTTGTTTATGTCTGTCAGCAAAGTGACGCACAAACTACCAGGCTGAATTTGATGATACCTGGTGCAGTGGTGGAGGATGGTAAAGGAACGACGACCAAGTAAATTATGGTGCGAATTCAGACTGCAAAACGTTGGCGTGGGTCTTGGTGGAAGAGCCTTGACACTCCCTTCTGCTTTCCAGTGTTGTGTGAATAGCTCCAAGTTCGTGCACTATTTATAGAAATGCGCCTGCGCAAGAATAAAAAAAACCTCCGATAAAGGTTCAATCTCTGAAAATATTTGCTCTAAATACAAAACACACATTTTATAGGACCTACGTTTAGTCTATTTTGCTATTATTGTTTTTGAAAACATGCATTTTAGTCAGTTGATTTTACATACAAATTATATATACACATAAATCTTGCAGTGATAATGGTTATGTGTTTACATGTAGATGTATACACATAACCACAAAGATGCAGTGATTTAAAACATAAAGCCTTTAATGATAGATGCGCCTGCGCATTACGCACGCTGCACTGATAGGCTAAAGCATACAGACGACCAACCTGTACTTCCGGTGCAGCCCAAACAGATGTTTTTATAGTCGGAATCGTCTCCGCTTTGTTTTTTTGCCCTCTGCTCCGCGAACCATGTCCGCATCGGGATTTATGCTCGTGATCTTCGCAGTGTCTTTGTGGCCCGGTGAGATGGAGGTTTTCTGCCTGGATCACTGCACTCCCACTAGTCGCCATTTATTCTGCTGTATATAATAATGTAATGCAAGCCTATATCAGGCTGTTGTTGCTGGTTTTTTTGTGAACTTGCAATACCTTTATAGTGTTGTAACTATAGTCTAACCACTACTGAAGCCATTACGTGCAAGCTTCTGTCTTATTTTCTGTTTCTTTTCGTATGTGGGTACTTTAACTGAAGGAGACTCCAGGTTAATTATTGGCCCGTTGGCATTCACAAAGCAGGAATCTCTGGTAAGCTTTTATGAGATTACATTCCCTAAAAACAGAACACACATACAAGAATGCTGTACCTATTTATGCAGCATATGAATAATGAAAAGGACTCATTAAAGGGTCTTAAATCGATACTGCCGTGGCCTTTAAGAGTTCAAGTAACATGCGCACAAAGGTGTAAATGTGGGAGATAGTTTTTTCATTATTAATAAAATGTCATACAAACTGAGCAGTTCTGTCACTGTCTCTTTGGCAGACATTGGATATTTGTCCAGAATGCAGCCAGATCCTCCAACTTTCTGCCAACATGATTTCCAGCAGCAACACTAAGGTAAAGGGCAGTTTCACTTTACCTTCACTTCATGCTTTCACTGGGCACAGGACCTGGGTTTCCGGAAATGGTAGCCACACCTTTGTAATATCTTAGCACAAAACAGATGACTAACTACTGTACTTTTGCAGGGAACTGTGTATGAAAGCTTGCACACTTTGTGCCAACATCTCCCTGAAGAGCAGGCATCAGAGTGTGATTTACAGGTGAAGACTTATCTGCCCAAAATCCTGCAGCAAACGCCTGACCATCTGGTGAGTTTAATCTCCAGTAAGGAAAACAGTGAACACTGTGGCCTTCAGAGAGTTCTTTTAACATCAAATATTGGGCCTGTGTGTGTTTGTAGAAACCAGGAGAGCTTTGTGCAGCTTTTGGACTTTGTCCTCCACACAAGGAAGCAAAACTGCAGCCACTTCCCCACCGTGTCGCTGATGAAGATAAATCCAGCTCTGCACTTGCCACAGAAACAAAGACCAATGTTAGTTTTAGAAAGCAGAAGTCATAAAGTTATAAATTGAAAAGTGAAGTGAAACCTGAGTTAAACTGTGTGTGCATTATAATTCTCTCTCCAGGAGCAGCTCAACCCAGTTTGCACCCTGTGTTTGTTTATTATCAAGAAGCTGGAGAGTCTGTTACCCAAAAATATGACTGAGGTAATCTTCTCTTTATTTCAGTTTATTTAGATAACTTACCATCATCATCCATCATATAAAGTCTTTCTTCTCCTTTTTGTCCTGCAGGATACCATAAAGAAGCTCATGGGAGAGGTCTGCGACCTTATACCTAAAAGTTATAAGGAGCAATGTGATGATTTCATCGACAAATATGGCGTTGAAATTGTCGAATTCCTTTTGTCTTCTGCTGCACCTCACACCATATGCACTCTTCTGCATCTCTGTTTGTTCAACGAGCAGCCAGTTACAGGTATGTCTCATTTGTAATGAATCAATTCGGTTATTATTGGCCTGCAGGTTGGACCTGGGCCACTTAACCCACATTGTCTAAGTGTGAATGTGTTGTGTGGTTGGTGTTTGGTGGTGGTCGGAGGGGTCGTAGGCGCGGATTGGCAGCCACGCTTCCGTCAGACTGCCCCAGGGCAGCTGTAGCTACATTAGTAGCTTACCACCACCAAGTGTGATTGATGTGTGAATGAATAGTGCACGAAATTGTAAAGCGCTTTGAGTACCATGAAAAGTGCTATATAAGTGTAGGGGATTATTATTATTATTGTACTGATACCGATTCCCCAGAGGTGTTCCTCCCCTCCGAATGCGAGTCATGCCGTACACTGGCTGCGCTGAGCCGACTACACCAGGGCCTCAATGCCACTGAACCTCAGACTTCTGCTTTCCTGCACTCAGTGTGTGCCTACCACCCTAACGCCATTCCCAAGGTCTGACTCAGCTTCTACTGATGCTCTTAGAACATCTTTTAAAACACTTTAAGCCAACAAACATTTTGATTGCTCAGCTGATTACTGTATCTAATAGCCATTCTTTTACTTTATCCCAGACTATGAAAGGGAAATCTTTAAAGCATGAAAAACTGTCAATTTTCTTTTCAGTGTGAAGCCTTCACCAATATCTATGGCTCACGGCTGCAGAAGGTTTTGGGAAACCAGATGGAATATCCCCATGCGTGTGAAGTAAGGATAAACTAAAGGTCATATGTGCCCATCCTCCGTGGAAGGACAAAAGAGGAATCCTTTATGTCTAACCGTGTTCGCAAATTATTACATCTCTGAAAGATGAGTTCTCTAAGTAGTCAGTGTGTGTACATCTGAATAGCAACTCACATTTTACTTCATCAGCACTGATACAAATTTTACTATGGCCTGCAGCAGGACACTTTCTTTTTGATCCACAGATTTATGATATGAAAAGCTGTGGTCAGTGCAATACCGATGACAAACACCGAGTAGCCACTTCAATTCTCCCATACGCCTGTCATTCTTTGGTTCCATCTGTCCTGCAGAGAGCTGAACTGTGCATCATCTCGAAGCAGCTGGAACCGCTGGGAAAGAATCGTTGTACCTGGGGACCAAGCTACTGGTGCAAAGATGCTGAAACTGCTCAGGAGTGTGGTGTACGTGTTTTTCCTTTATTATTGGTAGTTTAACTGATAAAAGAAATTAACAGCCATGTGAAAACTACAATACACAAACAGATATTCAATTAGTTCTTCCACTGGCTGCCTAAAGTTATGCATCCCAGGCTTTATTCTTCTGTTTACTTGATAGATTGAGTCTACTATATCCAGTCTCTCTTTGGTAATAATTTAGCCTATTGATTCAGAGGGTTTTTTTAATGTTTATTTCTTTGGTCACTAATACCACATTTTAGAAATGATCAGGGTCTGTGTGGAAAGACATCAAGCTCTATATGTTTTAGTTGTAATTTCTGACCAAAATTGGATATATGGAAAAGTTAGTCCCATTCTTCCATCATCTTCAGTTTATGTAATTTATGGTCATGTTTTGGCTTGAGCCTATCCCAGCTGCCATAGAGCAAGCAGCGGGGTACACCCAGGACAGGCTGCCAATCTAAGGCAGGGCTAACACAGAAAGACAGAGCCAACTATTCATGCTCACATTCACACCTATGGTTAAAGGCCACACATGACAGTTCAGCACGAGTAATTGTCTCTTCCTGTCCTCTGACATGCACAGAGGACAGAAGGCTCTGACTCTATGAGCCACTACAATTTGCATTTCAAGTCTTTTTTTTTTTTCTTCAATCTGCAGAATCAAGTCTACTGTGAGAAATACATTTGGAAGAAGAATGAGTGAAGCCTGCCAGACTGACTGCAGCCATGTGCACACAATGGCCTATTTTCTACAAGTTGATTAATCTGTTAAATGCTTAATATCTGTGATGCACTTACATTATTTTTGTTGTTGCTATTTTACAAGTAAATTTTGCATCTCATATACTAGGACAGTCAATCAGAATGTTCTACATGAAGTTTCCGTTTTGCATGAAGTGTTATGAAACTGAGGCTGGGATTCATTTGATACATTAGTTCTCTGAGAAGAATTATTCTGTATATAATAGCTGTGTCATTATGAATGTGAAAAACTGCAACGTCTTTGTCCCTGTGCTAGTCACACACTGAGCCCAGTGTATACTTAAGACAATTTCAACAACTGACTGATCAACTCAACTGGAAAACTGCTTCTTCTGTAAAATTATTGCTCTTGTGATCACTCGTGGTGCAAATGACCACATACAAATAAAACTAATATAATTAAATTGGCGTGGTGTAAAACTTTAACCCGCAGACACACACACATGTGCTGGAGCTGGTTTATTTAGAAACTTCCACATTGTAAAAAGATAAAACTGTGAAAAAAAATGATACATTTACATGTATTTGCTTCTTGTGGTTGTAAAGAATGACCCCACGGTCACTTTGATTCAATATTCTGTTACTGTTTTTATAATACCCAAGTCATTTCCAAAACAATCTCAAGACCTCAGGTCATTCACAATGACGACTACTCTGCCTCACATCCCTGTGTGGTTGTTTGTTTCATCATTACTTTCTTGCCGCTTCCAAATCTGAGGGGGAGGGAAAAAAGCACAATCAGAAAATGGAACTCCTTGTTAAGTTAAATAATTTTTTACTTTACGATAAAATAAGATTCAGTTAAAGCAGCTGACAACATTTCATACTAAAGCTTACAACAAAGGTCCTCTATGATCTTGTGCAAGACGTGTTAATGAGCTGCTCCCAAGCTCATTAACACATCTCGCCAAGATCACAGAAGATGCAACGCTCTGTTTTTTTATTGTGCATGCAAAAACTGAGTGGTCGACTTACCTGGATGTAAGCCTCTGACAGTGTGATCATTTGGGGGAGAATGTCAGTCACCTGCAGGTCCTGCATCTCGTACCACTTTCCAGTTCCCTGATTAAACACAAAGGCACATGGATACTGTTTACGACAAACCATTTTACAAAACCTAAAATCATTCATTTGCACGGTTAATTCAACAGCAATATCTGAAAACTAGATGCAATTTACATGATGCAGAACATGTATTCTGTACGCTCCCTCATTGGGTTTCCCATCATGCACAACATTTGCAATAAGGTCATAAGTCGTGTTCTTCTCAGTGACTTGAGCTTCTTCTGTCAAGTATTCACGAAGGTCTACATTCCTGTTGAAGCACACACAAAGTGATAACATACCATTATTTAAATCAAAGACACAATGTACATACAAGAGATACAACACATAATAATAATAATAATAATAATAATAATAATAATAATAATAAAGTCTTTGATCAAGGCTATATACTTTGAATACTTTGAAAATACAAACAGCACTCACGTGATAGGGAAGTTGACAATTGTGGGGTTCTTTTCCACAAAGAAGTTGTTCTTGGTGAATCGTTTGATGCAAAAAATGAGGTACGGAGGCAGTTTGGTCAACTGGAACCTTTTGAGAAAATTCTCTTTGTAGGTTTTGTATTCCTGAAATTAAATACAGGGAAAATGCACAGATTTGTTCTCACTGTTCAATTATTGACAAACTAATTTCTAAATAAAACAGTTGATTAGATAATATTTTGAGGTTTAAAGGCCTCAATTGTAAATTTAAATAATTTACACCTCATTCAATATGTGAGCACACCTTTAGACTTGTATCCAAGAAGACTGAATGATGTGATTAAATCAAAAGTGCTTCAACAAAGGATTAGTTTAAGGGTGTGCACACTTATCAGCTTTTATTTCTTTATTTATTTTAGGTTTTCCCTAACATATTTGCTTGTTTTTCAACTGAACTCTTCAAACTGTTGTGGGTCACAGTAAAAGTGGGAACATTATTTATTGTGGTCTCGTGTTTTTAACATCACAAAAACCTGGAATTTTAACAGGGGTGTGGTGTATACACTTTTTGTATTGACTGTAGGTGCACACGTGTGCAAGCACAATCCAGGAGAGAGGGAAAAACAGAGTAGTTTATAACCCACTTCCATTTTCTTGTGTCGATTGCACTAACCCTTTTCTGGTAAAACACGGTCATCTAGTGCTGAAATTTGTTGTTAGATTTTGCAAATTCTGCAAATTACTGCAGGGTCAACAGCAGTTCAGAGCACTGCACAGCAATATTGAAATAGTAGCATTTGCAAGCGGTTTTGCTTTTATTTTGTGTTTGACTATCAAAGCCAGGCGGATTAAAAGAAATAAGTACCTTCTCTGTGCTGCCATTGAATTTGCCCAGGATGTTGAAAAGAGGGACCTGTGGGATTATAAGCTGTTCTTTCTCATCCTTGTACAGTGGTGCAGTTGGGAGGTCAAGGGTCAGGAACAGGAAGGTTGACTCGGACATCTGTTCCTGATACTCCTCTGTTGTAAGCAGCGCCTCTTTTTCCTCTGGTGGCTGTAATAGTTTGATAAACACACAGAATATATAGTACATATATGGACACTTAGCAAAGCTGCATTTTAAGGCATGCAGAAATAAAGAATTTTATCAGATACTTAAATGAAGCTGATCTTTTCTATTACTAAAGTTAGTCAAGATCCAGATGATTTTAAAACACAAGCGAGAATCTCACCAAATCTGGGTGTGGAAGTTTCTTGGAGAAGATCCGCATGCAGCCTTGAAACGCTTTTGTAATGATTGCTATCGGGGAAGAAACCAAAGAGGTTTAGTGGCCTTTTATTGACTGTCACGATCCTTTTCCTTTTCCCATTAGGGATCATCTGCCTGCATCTCACACCATCTCTAGCATCTTGTTCTGTTACACCAACCTCCTTCACGACATCCATGACCCTTCACCTCTCTTGTGTACTGATGGTTGACCCCAGGTATTTAAATTCATTTACCAACACTTCCTCTGTTTCTTTCAGCTTCACTGTTACACCTGTCTCCCTCGTATTCACACATGTATTCTGTCTTGCTTCTACTGACTTTCATTCCTCTTCTCTTCAGAGCATACCACCACCTCTCAAGGTTCACTTCCACCTGTTATCACTACAGATTTACAGTATCAGTTGTGAACATCATATTCCATGGAGACTCCTGCCTGACTTCATGTGTCAGCCTGTTCATCACCATTGCACAATCATAATATGATATAATATAATAAACATGTTTAATGCACAGATTGCAGATTCTAAATGAATAGAAATGTAATTAATCATTAATGCCATTAAGCTCCTTTTAATATTTCTTGCATTACTGTATCATAACCACTCACATGACTTCTTCTTTGTGCCTCCGAGAGCACCATGCAGGGCATTTAAGAACCACGTCATGAAGTCCACAGCATCACCTGCAGAACAGAAAAGAACAAATTAGGACTACAGCCTATTTTCCACAGAACATGTGTTGTAAGCCTTCCTGAGGCCAGAAAGTATAACTTAATCAATTTAAAGCAATACCTTGCTTTGTAATTTGGAAGTTCTTCTTGCTGCACAGCACTACAGCCTGCAGCATCTCGTGGGGAGACACATGGGCCTTAAAGTTTCTTGGGTTCCAAAGTTTGCGCATCAGCTCACCAAACCTCTGTACCAACAGAAACATGATGTCTCCTGGAGGCCTGCGGATTCCTCTGTAGTTTTCCTCCTCCAGGAAGTAATTTCGCAACGGTGGAACATTAGAAAAAGCCTTGAAAGGAGAGACACAAATGAAAACGAATGAAAATATTCAGCAAATTTACACCAACTAATAAGATTTACAGTCGCAGATGTCCATACCTGTAACACCACATTGGCATAGTCATTGGCTTTAATGTTGTTGAGCCCTACAATGCCCGGTAGGTACGTTGTGCCGTCATAGGCTCTGTACAGTTTACCCTGTTTGTCCAGCCCTGCAATGTGCTGCTTGGTGAAAGTTGGTTTCAGGACATACTGGAGAGAGAAGTGTCAATAAATCAGTCATTTGGGTTAACTGATAAAGATTAAAAAAAAAAAAAAAAAAGTAAGAAAAACATGACAAAAAAAAAAAAAAAAAACATAAAAAAAAAAAAAAATAGT
>VUQJ01022052.1:20003-36574 GCA_015108635.1 Andinoacara biseriatus | reverse complement strand
CAGTGTGATAGGAGCAACAAGTCCGGTTGTTCCTCACTACTAAATATTCCACAGTCACCTATCAGTGTTATTGGAACAAAGTGGAAGCAATTGGGAATTAAAGTACAGCGACTCAGCCATGAAGTGTGCAGGGTCAGTGGATGCTGAGGTGCATAGTTCACAGTTTCAAAGGTGTAAAGCACTTTGTCACTGGATTCTAGAGCAGTGGAGACGTGTTCTCTGGAGTAACTAATCACACTTCCCCAACTGGCAATCTGAAGGACAAGTCTGAGTTTGGCAGTTGCCAGGAGAACGATACTTGTCTGACTGCATTTTGCCAAGTATAAAGTTTGTTGGAGGGGGGATTATGGTGTTGGGTTTCCAGGGGCTGTAGTCGGCCCCTTAGTTCCAGTGAATGGAACTCTTAATGGTTCAGCATACCAAGACATTTTGGACAATTTCACGCTCCCAACTTTGTGGGAACAGTTTGGGGATGGCCCCTTCCTGTGCTAACGTGACTGCACATCAGTGCACAAAGCAGGACCATAAAGACATGGATCAGAGAGTTTGGTGTGGAAGAACTTGACTGGCCTGCACAGAGTCCTGACCTCACCCACCTTTGGGATGAATCAGAGCAGAGACTGTGAGCCAGACCCTCTCATCAAATATCAGTGTCTTACCTCACAAATGCACTTCTGGAAGAATGGCAAAAAATTCCCATAAACTCTCGTAAACTTTGTGGAAAGCCTTCCCAGAAGAGTTGAAGCTGTTATTTTGTAGCTGCAAAGGATAATCCTACTCTCTGTCCTTCCTCTTTTGAGCACCACTTTTTTGCTTTGGCTTGCTAAACACAATTTGTAATGGTGCTGGACTGACAAACTGCTCTATAAAACACTTGCCAAAAAACAATTTGTTACATAGTTGATGTCAACAGGTTTGTGGGCATTTTCCACAGATATCAAGGTCAGGAAGTACAAGTAATATATTTCCCAACATAACCTCCCACCCACCCCCCACCCCCCACCCCCCAGGGAGAGTAGGGGCAGCACTTGTTTTTGGTGAAAAAATAATCTACTATCACACAATATTCTCCCCCAAGACATGACAACATAACAGCCATAATGATTTAAATGTTATTTAACTGAAAGTGAAAATTGCAGGAACATTCTGAACCTGTTGGGATTTGGTATATAAGCATGTGTAACCACTGCAACAGTTGTCCTCACTGCTAGGTCATTAAAAAAATCTTCATAACTACATTATAATTATCAATATTCATTCAAATTTATTTACACTTAGATCATAAAACATAATAAACTGCGGATTGTAAACTAGTCTGTGCGTTCAAAGCAGTGGTGGGAAACCTTGCATGTGTGGGCTTTGGGAATTACACGTATTTCCCCACATTTGAAGCAGGTTGTCCCTGTTTCACAGTCCTTTTTTTTTTGCAGAGCAGAAGTTGCATCTCTTTCCCTTCTGTCTCCTTGTTTTGGCTTCTTGTGTCACTCGTTGATCAGGGACAGGCTTAGATTGCTGCGCTGCCATTGCCACTGCTGCTGAAGCTCCCACGCATGGAAGATGGTGTCGCTTTTGCATGCAAGGAGTCACGAGAGTCTTGGGCATAAATGTCTCCCTTGCTGCATCAGAGTCATCTTTATCAGAGGGGCGATAATCAGAGTTTTCTGTCATGTTGTCACGCTGCTCTGAAACAGCAATCCTCCAAATTACTGTCTGCTTTTTCATCTTGGAAGATCAGCTCAAGGACCTCATGCACATCTTACTGCCATAAACTCACTCACTGAAATCGCAGCTCAGGTGCCTTTATATTATATTATATTTATATTTTTGACCTCTCATCCCCTTTGCCTGTCTTTGCAGGAATCTGGACAAATGCAATGGGAACACAGACTGTTCTTATCCACACTGTGCTTTTTTGTGCTCTTAAACCGTCTAAACTGTTCTTCCAGAGCCTGCACCATCCAGGCGTGGTCAACCTCGACTGCATGTTTGAGACTCCAGAGCGAGTGTTTGTGGTCATGGAGAAGCTTCACGGAGACATGCTGGAGATGATCCTGTCCAGTGAGAAAGGCCGACTCCCTGAGAGGATCACAAAGTTCCTGGTGACACAGGTGACGCTTTGCCTGAATAAATTTCTCCCAACTGTAGCCCTAAATTTAACTTTAACTATAACATCACCCTGTTTTTCCCTTACTGTAAACATAAAGTCTTCACCCTACAAAGAAAGTCTTTCAGTCTTTTCTTTTTTCACGCTTCCATAAATAGTTAGGTCCATAACGTTTTGGACAATAACACAATCTTTGTAGTTCTGACAGAGTGGATTTTGAAATGATCAAGATGTGGTTGAGGTGCAGACTTTCAGCTTTAATTCAAAACAAGCGTATCACATTAATTGTTTTGGAAATGCAGCCATTTTTATAAACAGCCCTCATTTTCAGAAGCTCGAAAGTAAGAAACCACGTGAAGCCCGTTCCCTCATTATTCTGTGACACATTAAGCAGATGGAAGGTTAATTACATCTGTTGAACTTGCTTTTGGTATGTTGTAAGTGATGGAGGCCATGTTCAGGCTGATAAAACTAAATAAAGAAACGGAAAAAACTTTTTGAGCGGTGCATTCTTAAGAAGAAGGAATGCGCTGTGCCAGCTCAGCAACACCAAAACACCCAGAGGAGCAGTAAAACAACTGAAGTGGATAATCACAAAATTCTTGCCTCGGTAAAGAAAAATCCTGTGACAGCATTTAGGAAGAGCAACACTAGTTTTTATTGATCATGTTACCGCTGATAGAAGTATGAGGATAAATTCTGAATCTACAGGGCTGTACTGTCTGCCCAGATTCAGTCAAATGCTGCAAAACCAATCGGACAGTGCAACTGAAGATGGCTGCAGTAAAGGCTTGGCAGAGCATCTCAAGGGAGAAAACACAGCATTTGTTGGCATCCGTGGGTTGTAAACTTCAAGCAGTCACTGACTGCAAAGGAGCTTCATCCAAGTGTTAAAGACAATTCTTATATTTAAAATTATGTTTGTACTTTTGAGCCTCCAGTTAATTTTGAGCTTCTTTGAATGGGGGGACTATGTATCAAATGTCTTCAAATCCTAAATAGTTAATATTGTACTTTTGTTAAATCCCTTGAATTAAAGCTGAAAGTCTGCACTTCACATGCCATCGCAGTTGTTTAATTGAAAATACTTATGGGCAAAACTGTACAAAGTATCTTTTTAATTGATGCAGCTATCCATACAGTCTGAGTAACAGGTCAGGTTTTATGCTACATTCTTATAAACACAGCATTAACCATACCTTGGTTATATATACATAAAGAGAGAGTTTACTATTGTCAAAAAATTATATTTATGTCTTCAGCCATTTAGATTTGCCATCACAACCAGAAAAGAATTTGATTTTATTTAACTGATTTCTGTGAATGGCCTGATCACGGCATTTTAGCGTGACCCTTAGCATAGATTTACTGTCTGACTACCATCAGCATTGATGCTTTGACAAGAGGTCCATCATTATTATCAATAAATGCAATCTTTGTGTTTCTGTTTCACTCTCAGATCTTGGTGGCTTTGCGTCATCTCCACTTCAAGAACATTGTCCACTGTGATCTGAAACCTGAAAATGTTCTGCTGGCTTCTGCAGACTCCTTTCCTCAGGTACTGCTTGTATATGTTTAGGTGTTTATTTGTTACTCTTGGACGGTACTTATTTTTCAAATGCATGAAGTAATTTGATTCAAAATGAGAAGTCACTCACTTTTGCAGTCTACAAATAATGGAACAAAGCATTTGTGACAAAGAATCTGTGAAGATTTCACTGTAAAACTTAGAAAAAGAGAGGTTATATCAAAGGAACTCAGTTGATTGGATGGGCTCTCTGTCAATTGTCATCATAGGTAAATTTTAACCAATCAGGTCATTGGAGCGCAGATCAACTTGCTGAAGCCAGGCGGGAAAGGCACAAAACTCATCTTTTCCATTATGGTTGTACAGAGTATCCTGGACTGAGATGGATGGGAACATTTGTACTACATAGATAATGTTTCAAACAGCAAGTCCTGCATCCCCACCAGAACTCACTGCCTCTCTCAGTTCAGCTGCCGGCATGTTCCTGCTTCACAGCAATATATAATAATCATAGAGTTGCTCTGTCAATTCAACTTTGTCAAAAATGTTTTTGATAAGATGACATTTGTGAGATGTTTAAATATTCTGCCTAAAATTGTGTTTACACCCAAGTCATGTACTTTGGTTCAGATAATTTTGTCTAGCTCTAGTCTTATGCAAATAATCTTTTAAATGCTTCAAATTCTCAGTCACCATATGTCATAACATTTAGTATAGATACTTGAAGGTTCTGTGAGGATTCTTCTTATTTCAAATTTGATGGGAATTATCTGCAGAAAAAGTAATAAGTAGTCTAAAACTAATTTAAAATTCTAATTGCATATCTTGGAAAAACACTGGCAAATGATAGGATTAAAAAAATGATGTCTGCGGAGCTCCAAGCTGCCGAAAGAGCAAAGTTATGCAGTGATACAAACAGAAAATACCAAACGCACATATATATCAGTATTTGGGGTTGCAAGCACACAATGTTGGACCGTCCATTAGCTGTCAGTGTAACTATTAGCAGCTTCCTTCAGTGTTCGGGCTTTAGAAATAGCTGTTAGTGTCAGACAGACTAACTGTTAACTCTAATGATGAATCACTCAGCTGTTTGGCTCAGAATTCCTCACATTATACTTACTGTGTATCATTTGCACAGCCTGCTCCTCTGAAATATCAGGAAACAAACAACATGCAAATATCTGTCTCCGTTTGGAAGAGACGGGTTACATATCAGATAACTGGCAGCAGCTTTATATCTGTCATGGCGGACGGTGTGGCAGGCAGGGTTAGCAGGACTGGAGATTGGCATAATGTTAAGAGAGGTTCAAAATCAAAGTACAAAATCCTTTCAGGAACTGAACAGGAGAGGGGAGGCAAACAGAGGAAGCAAAACTAGACACACTGCACAAGGATTAAAGACACACCAAAATAAAACAGGAAGTAACTAAACACACAAACCAGGAATAAGACACATGAGCTTGACATGAAGACAGACGATAAACACTAAACACAGTATTACAAAACCGCTGCTCAGCCTGACACACAATATAATCCACAACCAAACAATAACCCCAGAATCCAAACTGAGAACCAAACTAGGAAACAACATAATACAAAGAAGAACTGGGATAAATGTAAGGTACAATTCTACTCAGAGAGTTGATCTAGTACTAGTAGTGTCATGATCCTGGGCCGGTGGCCCAGTGTTTTGTGTGTTAGGTTTTGTTTCAACTTAAGTTCTGGCTTTGTTGTAGTTTTATTTCCCTGTGTTCTCGCCTGTGTATGTTGATTCCTCTGTGCCAGTGTTTCGTGTGAAGTCTGTGTGCACCCTGTTAGGTGTTTCCTGTTTTTATTTTGATAGTCTCGTGTTCACAGTGTGTTGTGTCTAGTTTTGCTTCCTGTTTCATTAGTCTGATGGTCCTCCTGTTCTCCCCAGCTGTTTCCTGTTTTCCCTCATCTTCCCTAGTGTATTTATTGTCTGCGTTTCTCTCTGTTCCTTGTTGCGTCCTCCCTCATGGATATGTGTGGGTTTTGTTTCTGTTTGCCACCAGTGTCCTCAGTTTTGTCTGTTACGATTTCGTTTGCAATAAAGTCGCCTTTTAAGTTTAGTCTGTCTCAGGAGTTCTGCATTTGGGTCCACCCTGCTCGCCATACCGCTCACACATGACAAGTAGTACTACTTAGTTTTTAATTACTACAAATACTGAATTACTAAATCAATTTTAGCAGTAATAAGGTTTGAGTAAAAATAAAATACCAACATATGCAAGTTAAGTTACAGGGTCATAAAACTTAGCAAACACACACATATTTAACAGTTTATAGCTTCAAAATGTCTATAACTAGATAATGTTATACAAACCTGTGGCAACATCTAATGTACGATTGAGTGTTACTGTCCTAAGTTATAATGTGTTATTTCTAAAAATAAAAATAAAAATGGTTTGTGTCTAAAAATGCCCTTGCATCACTTGAAATAGTTTTAGGTGAATAAGACACCATATTTAATGCCACCAATGTCACAAATTTCTAGAAACCGTATGCAAATGGTGCCTATTGCAGCATTTAACACAACTATTCAACCGTACAATGTGCTCGTTTCATCAGCTTATCATTGTTAGTTTCGATGTTATGAGCACAGGTGTGGGAGTGGGTGCTGCCTTTCTGAATTGTGGAAGAACACTGAAGTTTGAGATGCACCAGGCCGCTGCTGATTGGTCAGATGCAGTTATGTCACGATGTGTCACGTAGCGTGAGAAATCCATGCGGCTTTACAACCTCACAGAGAGACATGAGGAGGCCAGTTTTGTCCACTGACGTTACCATATATGAATAAGGGGTTAATGATTTTTCTGACGTCCAGGGAACAACTACAGTTAGACACAACTACAGCTCTACACACCAGTTATACAAGGATCTGAGCTTTCATGTTTAAGGTCTGCACAAGAGGAATGATTCATCGCAATCTTGAACAGAGCCAATACATCCATAATAACTTCCATCTTCTTCCTCAGTGTGAGTGAATCATCCAGTAAAGCTAGCAGCCAACAGTTTTTTTTTTTCACTTTTAGCAGCTTCATTACAGTCATAATCTATCCATGTGTCCATTTAAACACTAACGCCAGGTTCTGACTACATGATATTTCTGTCTGACTAAATGGCTACTATGTCAGATCAGGTGGTTACAGAGTAATAAATTCCTGTCTAAGATACTGGAAAGACTGACCGGTGTGGACATTTTTACATCTACATATCATTGCTATCTCCTGCTATTTTCTGCCTGATAAACTGTGTGGTTTAAGCCTCTGGGTATAGTGCTGGACTGTGAAGTGACCAGCCGCATCACTGCAAATTTGAACACGGTTAACCGTGTATTTAACTGCTGTAGGTGAAGCTGTGCGATTTTGGCTTTGCTCGGATCATTGGTGAGAAGTCGTTCAGACGATCGGTGGTCGGCACACCAGCGTATCTTGCTCCTGAGGTCCTGAGGAATAAAGGCTACAACCGCTCTCTGGACATGTGGTCAGTTGGAGTCATCATCTACGTCAGGTGGGATCAGACTTATAGCTGTATTCAAAACAGTCTCAGTTGATTTTAGCTTAAAACCTTATTCTTTGCCCCTTCTTTCTATTTCTGGGTTGATTCTTTATCTTTTTCTTCTTTCCCTTTTTCTTTTAGTTGTAATTATAAAATCTATAGAGAAACTATTTTTACTTTTATTTATTTCCCTAATCGTGAATTTACTGTTTCTGGTGAATGTACATGTTCAAAAAGTAATATGTTTCTGTATTTGCAGTCTCAGTGGGACGTTCCCTTTCAATGAAGATGAAGATATCAATGATCAGATCCAAAATGCAGCCTTCATGTACCCTCCGCACCCTTGGAAGAAAGTCTCCCAGGAAGGTACGTTATGTCCCTGAGCCTCAGGACCAGAGGTCTACAAGACTTAAAGCTTAAAGAGTCAACAACACAGACAGTATATAAAAGAAAAACATAGTTTTGGGGTCTGAAATGTGAAGCCATTGTTGAAGAGCCTTAAACTACTTTTTTTTTTCAGCCAGCAGGGGGCGGCTCCCCTGGTTTTAAACTTTCTAAAAGTCTATGGGAAAACAAGCCTCTGCGCCCTCGATCCATGCCCTCCGCAAACACTGAAGGATTTATGATCTCAGGAGCTAATTTCACTCACTCACGTTATGGCCCCCACAAATATAAATATGTGTGATCAAAGTTGAATGGCTTGTTTCAATTCTTTGGTTTTTTTGCTCACACACCAGCACAGGTAATTGCATTTCATGTTGCAGCATAATAACTCCAACACATCCCTGTAATCATTTCAAGCCATTCTCTGCTGCTGCATGACTCATGTTGTTGCCGTCATTGTCTCTAAATGCGTCTGTCGTGTGTGTTGGCTGGAATTGTCCTGTTGACTATGAGACAGATTTAAATCCGCCTGACTCACACACTCCTAAACTGAATCCCCGAAGTGCTCTTAACCTTCCCTCCACCTCCTCATTCTGCCAGAATGACTTGAGCTGCGCTTCGAAATAAATACAATCCATTTCTGTTGGCCACAGGAGGATTAAATGTCAGGAAATAAATTCTAAGTGCTCCAAGAAATGTGCATCTCAGAGATCAGTTTTAAATAAGACCCTTCTGCCCACAAGCAAACACAATTCAAGTTTTTAAATGAGATGAAAAAGAGATTGAATCTAAAGTTTTGAAAGTCTACCGTATTTATGATCATATAGAGGTAGTCCTCCATTCCCAGGAAATAAAGCACTTTATTGTACCTTTACAGCTATAATGGTGCATCACTGCAGTGAGACCCTCTGGGGTACTACCATTGAACCCTTGATCGGGCATGATTCTTTATATCCTTGTTTTTTGTACCTCATGAAGTCGTCTTAAATGACTTGCCACAATTTTACACCTTAATTCATTTATAAAGATGCTACTCTTTAACTGTCATGGCCCGAGACGCGGTTAAGACTGTGTTAAGTGACTTTACAAAGATTTCCTACACATCCCAAATAATTTAAGTTGTTCTTGATTCACACTGAGGCTTGATATGATATTACACAAGTACATACACAGTACAAAATAAAATTTATATAAAAATTGTATATAAGGTTGTGACACCAGAGCAGACAAAAGCTGCAGAAGAAAACACTAGTTGCATTTTTAATATCAGCAGCTTTTAATGATGATGCAGTGCTGCGTTCTAAACAGGAAAACATTAGAAGAAATGAGCTAACAGTGGTGCAGCAGGCTGGGGCATGTGGTCTGTTATAAACAGAAAAGAATGAAAAAAGACAAAAAGCACTGTGTTCACTCATTGGTGTAAAGATATTTCATGCCTTGGATGTATAAGTCAATGCAATCTCAGGCATCTCAGTTTGCCCAGTTAGGAAGTATAAGCAATTGCATTGACTTAATTCAAAGGGCTTTGGCTTTTAGGATGGTCCATAAAGATTTGGGCAATGATACAATTTATGCAATTTTGTATACAACCACCATAGAATGCAGACTTGAAGTTTTAAATTAAAAGGGTTTAACAAAACTATTGCAGTAACTGTTTCAGAAAGGAAACCATTTTTTTCATATAGTCCCCCAAAGGCTTAAGATTACTTGGAGAAACTAACAGCTTTAAATATAAAAACTTTGTTTTATACTTGATGCAAATCCTTTGCAGTCAGCGACTCTTTGAAGTCTAGAGCCCATGGACATCACTGTGCAGCCAGGCCTTTACTGATGAGGTTTGCAGCATTTAGCTGAATCTAAGGGCAGACTACAGCCCTGTACACTTTACAATTCATCACACTACTTCAGCAGTAATATGATTAAAAAAGAAAAATCTAGTGACCCAGTTCCACTGGCAGCCATACATGACCATGCCATAACATCGTTTCCCCTCTCCATACTCTATACTTTATTCTGGTACAAATTCTTAACAGTTACTGTAATACTTTTGTTAAACCCCTTCAACTGAAGCTGACCATCTGCACTTTATTCACATCTTGATTATTTGATTTCGAACCCACTGTGGTGGTATGTGTTATGCCCACTTGGTAGGATTTTTCAAAACTTATGCATTAAATCCTGAAATAATGCAGCTGCCAGATACTGTATGTTATGTGAAAGGAGCCCATCAACCAAATCTTACCTTGATGTCTGTGGGGGGAATGTTGATCTGGTCATGCTACAGCCAATGAAAAATATTACAAATATTGTAACAAAAATAATAAATATTCACAATTTTATATTTTTCAATCAGATATTTTTGTGAGAAATATCAATGCAAAAGTGGCAGTTCGGAATCACTGTAAAAAAGACTGACATCGTCGTCCTTGGGCCCAACAACTAAAAGGAAGTTTGGATTTTGTAACTTATGTGGTCTTGTGACAGGCTTGGGACACAGGAGTGAACTACTGCGTGGACCTGTGGGCTAAAGAACTGGAAGAGTCCAGGCGGTTTGTGGAATAAGAGTTAGAGCTTAGATTTGGTGGTGGTGGTGGGGGGGTCAATCTATTCATGGGGTAGTCCATTCATGTGCATAATAGCAAGTGATGGAGGCCCCTGCAGACCTGAGGGGCCTTTGGGTCCCAGAGCTGTTCAGACCACTGACCCCTGAAGAAATGTTAACATCATGTTAGCTTTGCTCATTAGCCCTGGCTGGCCCCTGACCATGGGTGGGCCTCAACCCTGCATCCTCCTACGACTACTGCCCTCCCTGTCCATTCAGCCCCTGCTTACCCTAAGCTCTTCTTTTCTCACATTCTTGTATTCCTCCATGCAGCAATTGATCTCATCAACAACTTGCTGCAAGTGAAGATGAGGAAGAGGTACAGCGTTGACAAGACGCTCAGCCATCCCTGGTTGCAGGTATGAAGAACTCCAATAAAATCAAGTTGGGGATTTTTTTTTTTATATGATCCATGTGAACTGGGTTACGTTTATTATAAATCTGAAACACAATCAATCAATAATAAATATTAGGGTAACAAAGCATCAACTGAATGATGTAAAATGTTCAGACTTGAGCACCTCCCATACAGCTTCTTTCAGTTCATCGCTTTGGTGTTGTCCCAGGAGTTTTTTTTTTGTTAACATTGGGGTGTTCAGCCATCTTGTATAAATAAACTTTATTGTTAGTGGGTAACGTAAGTGGGGCTTAGATTCAGGTCACAGGTTCTGCAGGAAGAGTTGTCTAACAGCTATTAAGGGTAATCCTGCTAGCAGGTGGGACTGAAGAGGATTTCATTCTGGTATATCAACCTAATTAGACTTCTGACAGGGATTGTTTGGCACACAGGAAGCACCAAACTGAGTTACTGGATAGGTTGGGAAAAACACGTGTAACCTTTGAACTCTATGTAGAAAAATTCTTTGTGAAAATTGGGCATTTTGTTGTTGGAAAGCTTTGCACTGTGGTAAAAACCAGAGGCACAATTCCCTTTTTAAAAATTATTAAATACAACACTTTTATGCCTTTTACATAACTCTACATTATCAGCATTATAAACCAAAGGGGAGGATTTATCTGTGTTGATCACTTAGTAGCTCTGTAGCTAAAGAAATGGATTCCAGAGAGAAAAGAGTTCCATATATGCAGTGGAAATTCCTGGTGAGCTGGATGTTTGTGTCACTTGGTTCTAATCGACAGGATGATATAAAACATTTGTTCTCCACAAACCCTTGGTGCAAAGTCCAGGCAATGCTGAAAAGGACATCCAGCTGAACATTTAGCTGCTCACCAACACTGCAACGATCATTTTGGAGCAATTTTACAAACTAAACTAGACATTCAGAAAATACAACCAGCTACCTATTATACGATTTTGAACTGTTTGCTGTTTACATTTTGCCTAAAAGTTTACAACATTTCTTCATTAGATTCGAAAACCTGAAACAAACAGCATTTCTTTATGTTGCATGCTATGAAAAAATAACAGCTGAAATTGTAGGCTAAATGTTAGGCTAAATAAATAACATAAGTAGCCTCTTTAAAGGCAAGTTTTGTATACACTGAAACATCATTGGAAACCGTCAGAAACAGGCTAATAAGCAGACCTTACGTGCTTCTTTTTTTTTTGCTACATACAAGGCAATGGAGTTATTAAATTAATTAGGCTGAGGGGGTGTTCATTCTCTCGACCAGGACTACCAGATGTGGCTGGATCTCAGAAACCTTGAGTCTCGGATAAACGAGCGCTATATCACCCATGAGAGTGACGACCTGCGCTGGCATCACCATGCCCAGCTCAGCGGCCTGGACTACCCCATGCACCTAACCAACACCCACTGTGGCGAAGTTGGACAGGGGGTGGAGCGTTACAAGGAGAAGGAGGAGGAGCTGGAGACCCTCAGTGAGAGGGTGAGTGAACTATGAGAACCAGGCAGTGGGACGACTTTCTCTCTCTCGACAACATGAGAAACAATGACTGTAACAAAATGTAAGAAAGCACAAAATGAAAACTTATAAGTAATGAAATCCCCGTTGTACAATCATGAATCATGCAGGATCCTCAAATTATGAAGTACTTGTTTCGTATTTGCAAGATAAGGCTCTTATAACCACTTCAGTCTGTAATTCTAAAGTCACTGCATAATTACAAAGATTCTTATTTCCTGTTAATTTATCCCATAATTTTTTCAATCCCTATGTAAACTCAAACAATTTATGACCTTTACAAGGTGCACATCTTTTAAAATCATCAGAGACTGTTGTTTTATAGCAAGTAAGGACATTGTAATTCTGTTTATGTAATTGCAAGAGCCTTTTGTATCACAATTTCAACGAAATAGTCCCACAATTTACAAATGTAACATTTGCTCATATTGAATCTATTAAATAAAAAAGCACATTGATCAAATCATCCCGGCCCAGAAAGCAAGAATCTTATGTTAAAGATTTGTGACTAAGAGAGTTTCATTTTAAAATGACTACTTAATCTTGATTTAAACAAATTTACAAATAAAAATAATTGTGAAAAATACTTTCATATACATTCACACTCACCCATTTATATGAATGGGTGAGTGTATCCAAACTTTTAACTGCTACTGTATATATGCCATTATTGTAATTACTGGATTATTGTTTCATGATTTCTTTTTCCTTTGTCATATTTATCCTTATTAAATGTAGTAAATACATTTACACTAACATCATCACCCCATCCTTACTTTGTAACTACGAAACAAGAATGCATGTTTCTCCATGCAGAGCTTTGAATTACAGTACTGTGCAAAACTCTTGAGACCCCTCATTTCTTTATATTTTGCTAGGAAAATGTGAAACGGGTGCAATGATTTATTGAAATGTGCAAAAATAAATGCAAACACAGTGTCTAAGACAAGAACATCTTTATTCTCCAACACAGCCTGAACTTTCTCAGGCACGCTTTGTTGTAATTTAGTCTTCAGGAAGAGTTCTCCAGGCTTCTGCCTTTTGTTTCATACTTCGTCTTTTCATACTCCACTTGGCCAGTTTCCCCAGATTTCTTAAGGAAACACTGGACACCAGGCCAAGATGTGTCAAGTTTTCAGTGATTACCTCTTTCTGAATCACCTTAAGTATTAAGTGGCTTAACAAACAAACAAACAAACAAACAAAAATGAGTAAAAAAAACCCCAATCTGTGTCTAAAAAAACTTTCAGAAAACCTGGAGAACTGTTGCTCAAGACCACCTTAGAAATGACAAGAAAGCCTGGGTCCAAAATATAAAGAAATGAAGGGTGGCTCAAGACTTTTACACAGGAGTGCAAACAAAGGAGAATCTGAGTTATAATTATTAAATAAAAAGATGATTATTGTTAAGACGTTTCATACACTTTCACCATAAACAATGGCAAATCACTGAAAATGCTGCATTGAAATAAGTGGCAACCATTAACTAATATTTAATTTACATTTTAAGAAAATGAAACTTACTAGTTAGGGCTTTTCACATAATCACTCCTGCATATTTCTGAAGACTTTACAGATGTGGAAATAAGCCATGGCTTCTTTCAAAACAAATCCAAAGAAAATCTTTCTGAAAACTTACCAAGTGTGTAAAATAAAACCCATAGCTGGCAATTCTCCAATGCGGATTATTTATTTTGGCTTTGACCTTATGTGGATGAAATGCGGGGTTCTGAACTAAATGGCATCAACATTTTTATTATTTATCCATGACAAAATTATTTTCTTTTGCTTGTCATGTAAAATACCTGAAGGTGATGCGTCTTCTGTTCACTAAACACAAACTAGAAGAATAATTGGTCTTCACAGCTGAACTATAATCACTAATATTTTCCTTTGTAGCAATGAAAAGTCATGAGTCCAGGTTTCATTCCAAAAAGAGCTATCCAGAGATTATTAATCACTGACAGATAACGTGAGTACTCACTAAGACTTGAGATGTTTATTTTGCCCATGTTTTCTGAAAATGGATATGTAGCATTTTGGAATGAAAATCCTCAGTTGTTGAAAACATGGTGCCAGTAAAATACCAAAAACAAGGTAAATGTTTTAGTGTGTCAGTATTTGTGTTCAAAACACTAGAGCCACAAATATCTCATTCAAATGGGAATGTATGATTACTTTGATGCATTTGTATCGCGGTGGCTTTCTTTCTTTTCCTCTCTATAAGACGAGATACAGCAAGATGTGTCTGAACCGGAGGTCCATCTGGATACTATGTATAAACAGTATAAATGCTAGTGTCTCAGGACAATCTAGAGCCCAAATGCATGCTTTTCTGATTTTGTATGGGACAACAGCAAGGCCATGATTTCTCTATAAGCTTTTCAGAAAATGCTCCACCTTGCAAGACAGCACACAAGCTAGTTTTCATCTTGCTGCCTGTTTATGGTCACATAGATAAATGTCTCATGGTCTGAACCTTGACTGTGCACTCCTGCCTTGCTTACTAGTAAACATATGAAAAAAAATCTTTTGGATTTTAATAAAGCTTGAGTCAGCAGGTCTCACATTGTTTTTACACAGTTGTGAGACTGGAGCAGATGCATCTCCTAGATAATATGTTAGAATACTTACCAATTTATCCAAAAACACTTGCATGCAGAAACACTCTTGAGCCTGAGGCTTAAAGGTTTTTTTTTTTTTTGCACAAAAACACAAGTTAGTCCATGTATTAAGATTCCATTGCCCATCATTTCTTCTAAATTATAATAACAGCCGAGGAAAAGATATACTCAGAGCATACCATGAATCCAGGCATGGAAAGTGCCTCTCCCAGAGCCCAAGGGTGATTGGAGATCCTGTTCATACACTGACATGTTTATTTTGAAGTAGCAGTAATTTGTACTTCTCATGCAACACATGTCTCTTAAAAATACCCCCAGTTTTGTCACCACTTTGCTTCCCTCCATGTGGTCAAACCTGACCTCCACATTGGAATCCAATCTTGTATCTCCTGCCACATTCTCTACTTTTCCTCCAGTACAGTCACCTTCAATTCCCATTTCTGTCCCTCCTAGTATACAAGGCAAATGTGGATTAAAATGACTTGTGTGTGGAATAGCACAAATGATACCTTCTGCTTGCTGAAGCTCTTCTCCAGATCCATGAAGATCTTTTTTATCTCCATCAGTGCAGGTGGCTTTGGGTGGCCTGGCACGCACTTGGTTAGCTAAGATAGCAGAATGTACACCTGACACAGCTGGATATTTGTTATAGGCAATGGTGCTGTCTAAACTGAAAGATTAAAGAGCCTCCTGCACCTGTAGTAAATAAATATGCCTTTAGGACACTTTTGCATTCTGCCAGGTTGATGGTGTATGCCACTGCACTGAAGTAACAGGTAGCAGAGTCTATTGTAATAGAAGTGTAGGGGTTATTACCTAAAGTCATCATCACTGTGCCTCATAAGGGCAGCACCAACATTAATGTTGGGCTTCTATAGTATTTATCAGCCTTCTGCATTAGAAATAACTGAAGACTGATAAATGAGTATTAATCTGGATTTAAACTATTGATTTGAAACTGGTTAATAATTCAGTTAATAATTACAATCAAAGTTACATCTCAATAGTCAGTGACACCGAAGAATTTGGGAATTCTGTGTAGTAGAGATTAGCTGCATTGACTCCTAATGTTAATTATACTTGCATTTGTAACTAATGAGCAAAAACCCACAACGATCTAATTGAAGACTAAGAGAAGAAGAATGTATGTGTTTGTGGGAGACAGAGAGAGTGTGTGTGCCTGTAGGAGTGTGTCTCTCTTTGTTCTGCAACATGGTTGAACATGTGGTCACAGAGAACAAAAAGCCTGTATGGTGGGATCATTAAATTTCCTCACCATGAGAATGAATGCTTAAGCCAAATAAAAGATATGATGTACAATAATAATGCCAGGTTAGCATCCGGGACCCTGGGTTTGTGTAACTAACAAAACCACAGGTGTAAAGGCAGGAACAAAACCATTACAAAGAGCAGAATTAAATGGATGAAAACGACTCATATGTACATTGAGTTGCCCTAAAAGTACATATATTACATATGTGTAATGAAAAGCTATGGTGCACACAGGTGGTTTACTGGTCTGTGGTTCAGTCAGATCAGAGTGATCAGAATAGGGCTCCATGGATCAGGTCCGAGCAAGGAAGCATCCAGCTGCAGTCCTTTAACCCTCTGGAGTCAACAGATGTGCTAACGCGTCACAGTGACATCATAGATTTAAGATGACATGGCAGCAGGAAGCTGCCTCGCTGTGTCGAAAGTGTGGACAAACTACGGTCTCAGTCAAAAATTTGGTCCAAACTTTTGACTGGGACTGTACATACCAAGTAAAACCAAACTTACTGTATGATAAACAATTGACCCCATGCTTTGTTGTGAAGTTTGTTTGTGCATTTGATGCAGGAAGAAATGGTAGAAAGTGGATATTCACTGGCAGAAAGTGCTTGCAAGCAAAAAAAAAAAAAAAAAAAAAAAAAAAAAAGG
>VUQJ01022052.1:6385-19232 GCA_015108635.1 Andinoacara biseriatus | reverse complement strand
AAAACAAATGATACCAAATAAGGAAAACAGTTTTTAAGGTGAAATATAAAGGTAAACTCAGAAGGAGGCAGTTACATCCTAGAATCCAGAGGGGTGATGTTCAGGCCCGCAGGAATGCAGGATTATCTTTGTGCTCTTTGGTAGCTAGCACTCTACGCTAATGTCCTCTGCTGTGGTTGGGTCCAGCTAACCAGGAATTTTCTGCAGGATGTGGCATCACTGCAGTCTTCCCTATTACCTGTCACGCCTGGCATAAATATCCAAATAGAAAATAAATAAATAAAAATTCAAAAAATTCAAAATTAACAAGATTAGCCTATAGAAAACAGCTGTTCTTGTAAAAGCAAATATGTTTGGTACATCAGTGCATTTGGATCATCATTCCGATTGCAAAAACTGCCAGACATGACAGGCTTAAACAAAAAAAAAAAGAAGACTGTTTTGTTGTGTCTGTCTGCAAAGCACACGATAGCGAGCTTGAAGGGGAGAGGTCAGAGCAGACCTCCACCTCTGAAATCAGAGCAGTGAAGAACAGCGAGAAGTGGAAAAGAGCCTGGGAAGAATGGCAGCTGTGATTTTGTGTAGCTGGTAAAAAGTGTCTTGTTACAGATGCAGGAGGCGGCGTTTGGCCTCCTAGGGTGAGGATGCGGTGTTTATAGTATACATATAAATGGATCTATGGCCTTCCTCATGGCGCCTACAGTTTTTTTTTTACTGTTTTTAAACCCCATCCAATATGTCTAGGAACACTGGTTCTCATTTCTGAATGAATTTGTTGAAACTATATTGACTGATATCCTTGCATATAAGCAACATAGATTTCGTAGTGCAATTGTGTGAAGTGTGAGTCCAAACATAACTGGTTGAGGACCGTTCAGGAGACCAGATTCATGCTCATTTGCGGGAGTTTTTCCTACATAACTCTCAAATACATAACTAGCACACTACTTTATCTTGAGGTTCAGTCATTTTACAAACTTCTGACCAAAATCTGAGGCATTAAAGGTTGCTTGGTGCAAAGCCTGGGTGAGCTGTGAACTCATCGTCACGACAGGGTTATTATTCACTTTTAGCCTGACCTATATGTTATTTCTAATTTTCTAGTTTTCTGCACACCTCCCAGGTTCATAAGTTCAGGAGAGGCCTCCTACCATGCACTGCAAGACAGTTGTTTACCGATAAGCAAGGCAAAGTAGACCTGCTGATATTTTAACCTGTCCCATACAGAAACAAAGGAGAACAGTATGTATAGGGGTTATTTTATATTATGATACTGCCATTGATCTTAAACATAAGGGCTGTTTCTCTCAAGACTTTATGGCCTCATCTTCTTTGTGCCTCTTTCTCACAGATTAAACTTCTGTATCCTCTAAAATTGACATTCCAGCTTCAAATGGAACTGAAATGTCGAGTGTCTCGTATGTTCCTCTGTAAAAAGTTAAAGCATTGACTGAAGTGCTTGCTTTCTAATTGTTTGCAGACATGCTCATACAGTCATGCATGTTTTATTGTAAAGAATCTGTAGATGACCGGAAGTAGTAGTGAGAGCTCTAGGTTACTGACACCATTGTTTGATGCAGCTGGTGTATACAGCAAGTAAAGCCTGTTAATCCCAGAGATATTTAAGCATTTCTTAGAAATAAATACGTAGGTTTGTACTCTCTGGGAAGTTACAAAATCAAAAATCATGCACTGCATTGCTAGTGTTTTACACTGCTCAAATAAATTAAAGGAACACTTAAATCACACATTGGATCTTGATTAATCAAATGTTCAAATGGAAAATTGTTACTGATACACATGGTGTAAATGCTTTTTAAACCTTTATTTTACCAATTAAAATGTTTGAGAACCAGCTCTCATTTACAAATATGAGAACTTGTTGAGAACAAAATGATCACAAGCTAGCATGCATCAAAATGTGGCTCATTAGTGTGTACAGTCCCCACGTGCACTCTTGAAAATGTCTGGGCATTTTCCTGATGAGACACTTGATGTTGTCCTGGGTGAACTCTCCTCAAACCTGGATCCAGAGTATCACTGAGCACCTGGACAGTCCATGGCGCTATTTGGTGCCATTGGATGCACTTCAGTGCCTTCATCACTTGGACGCTGCCTACATTCTCTGGCAGTATGAGGCCAGTCTGCTATATCACCACAAGCTCTGCAAGTGGGTCTGATGGTTTCATAACATCCTTAGCAGTAATCAGGGCACCGTTGGCTAACATATGAAGGTCTGTGTGACCGGCCAGTGATATGCTTCCCCAGACCATCATTGCCAACCTGGTCATGCTGGATGATGTTGCAGGCAGCATAGTGTTTGCCTCCAGACTCTTTTATGTCTCTCATGTGTTCAGTGTGAAGTTGCTCTCATCTGTGAAAATGAGTGCTAGTGGTGCACCTGCTAGTTCTAGTGTTCTCTGGCAAATGTCAATCAAGCTGCACAGTGCTGGGCTGTGAGCACATCATGGAGTCTGATGCTGACAGGTTGGTCAGAAACATGAACATGAGTTGGTCAGTTTGTAGGGCTCTGGCAGTGCTCTTCCTGTTCTTCCTCACACAAAGGACCAGACACCAGTCCTGCTGCTGGCTTTGTACCCTTCTATGGCCCTTTCCAGGTCTTCTTGTGTAACAGCCTGTCTACATCCACACACTTGTGCTGGGAGACACAGAAAACCCTCCTGAAACAGTACATGCACATGAGCTGTGGAGGAGGAGCTGTTCAAACTGTATCGACTGAAAGTACTGTCTCATGCTACCAGCAGTGTGCTCACCAGTAAAAAGCAGAACCGCAGAAAAATCAGTAAGGAGGGATAAGAAGAGAGCAATGGTCTTTGGCCACCATCTGACCCTTTTGGGGGCTATCTTGCTGTTGGGTTTCAAGTGCACCTGTTGTAACTTTGATTTGCACCAAAACAAATGAAACCAACCTTAGGCTTCCTGGACAGACTGATATACCTGAAGTTTAAATGACTTTGTGTCCTATTGTGATGGTAAAGTGTTCTTTTAATTCTTTTTCTGAGCTGTTTGAATTATATAATCTCTTTACATGCGCTAAGACTTGCAAATATGTGAACACATAACTACGCTAGGGCGGCACAGTTCAACAATGTGAAGTATCCAACAAAAGTGATAAAAATAAAATTTAACTTAAAACAAACTGACAGCGATATTTTTGGGCTTCATCTAACTTCTAAAAATAATATGTTTACATTCCATGGAAATATTTGAACAAAAAGGGCTTCAGTACAACTCACCTGACACCTTGCTAGCTGCTGACATTACCATTTAAAAATAATGCCAGAAATCACTAATCCTGGCCAAGAAGCATTAGCACTGTAGTAATTGTGTGGATTATAAAAAAACAAAACACATGTGACAAGTGATTTTTTAGCCACTCAACAAAGCTAGGCTAGCTGTTTGCTTCTGCTAAGCTAAGCTAAGCATTGCCATGCTCCAGCTTTGTATTTCACGGACAGATATGAGAGCCCTATTCATCATCATCTAACTCAGTGAAAATAAACAAGTATATACTTTTACCACCTTTGCCTGACTTTACAAAGATTGCTTACTTTTAGTACATCTACTTTAGTAGCTTATTTTCATATTATGGACAATTATTGAGGGTTTTGATATTCACCAGCAGTGGATAATAGATGGGATGTAGTGATTTTAAAATATAATGAAGAACTATAGCCTGGGCTGTCAGTCAGAAAACATGAAATGTATTAGTAGAAGAAGAATGAATGTGTTTTGCTTTAAGCTGTCTGTCAATGTGCAGAATGTTCAGCTGTTTCTTGATACTGTATGGCTTCACCCCTTTGCTGTCTGCTGCCTGAAGTGCTCACAAAGTGTTTGCTATCTACAGAAACTTTAAAGAGTATTTTTCAGACCATGTTCAAATAAAGATATTTTAAAATCGTCTTGGTAATGTGTTGATTTTTTTCTTATTGACTCAGATTCAAATGTGTTAACTGCTTCCGACAGCCCGCTAACAATGTGTTTCTACGAGTTCAATTAAATTTTATTCATGTAGCAAAAAAACACAATATCAGGTGCCTTAAGGCGCTTTATGTTGTAAGGTAAAGACATACAATAATACAGAGAAAACCCCAACAATCTTCCGACACCCTATGAGCAAGCACTTGCCAACAGTGGGAAGGACAAACCTCCAGTTGCTGCTCCAGATGTTTGAGAACAACTGGGATAAGGCCTTGTAGGACTTAGTTTCAGATAGACAAGCAGGTGCTGGTCAACCAATCAGATACAGTGATGGTGGTCAACAAGCAGAACACCACAGCTGTGATAGATGTGGTAATCCCAGCAAACATCAACATCAGAAAGAAGGAGAATAAGAGAAAGTGGAAGTACCAGGAGCTGAAGGAACAGCTGGAACAGATGTGGTTGGCAAAGTCTAAAGTGGTCGCAGTGGTAGTAGGAGCACCAGGAGCTCTAACTCCCAAGCTGGAAGAATGGCTCCAGCAGTTTTCAGGCACAACATAAGAGGTCTGTCCATAAGAGTGCAGTCCTTGAAACAGCTAAGATACTGTGTAGAATCTTCAGAGGCAAAACTTTGAAGATATCTGGAATTTGCTGGACAATTCCAGATGTGTACAAATACATACTGAATACATGCCAAAGGTGCCAAAAGTACCAAAATATGACAGGTGTTATCAGAGTAGCTGTAATATTTATTTCTTATTAATATTATCAATAATAAATAAATTACATAATAATTTGAATTGCTTGTTTAGAATTTCAGAAAATGACATTAAAAATGGATAATTCACAAGTTTGAAGATTACATTTTTTCAGGTCTTCCAGTAAAGTTGTAATAACAATTCTCTTTAAAACATTTAATCCCCAAGAATTCTGAAAGAGTTCTTTTAAAAATTTTTTTTTGCTAGCCTGTATTTAACTTAATCAGCCATAACAGTTAAGTCAGAGATGAAGTAAATATTATTGAAAGTCTTGTTATAATAGAATGTTGTGATGGGAAACCTTCAGTCAAAGCAGCCATGTGGCTGTACTTTGACCACCTACCTAAAACATTGTTGCAGAACAACCACAACCTCCTATGGCAGCTGCCTTCTCAATAACAATGCAGTATACTCCCCAAATGACTGCTCGCTCAAACCTAACACAGCACAGAGCTCAAACTCGCTAGAATTCAGTCTGATGACCATCACTTGGTTGTGTCAGAACAAGTCCATTCTGTGGAGGCCCAAACCTGCAACTATCACAAACTAAAGGCTCCTGCAGCCACACAGGACAACACTGTGATCAAATTCTGCACCTTCAGAATGGTAAAATACTGTTAGATAACTTCTGCAAGTGTGAAATGTTATTTGCTTGGTGTGGACATTTCTTTCACTATAGAACATTCAAAAGCAGCACAAAGTCTAGTCTGACATTTTCTACAATGTCAAGTGGACAGAACTTGCTGTAATAAGTGACAGAAACATAGTTCCCATGCTGGTATGATGTGTCCGCATCCCTAGAATTTTCCAAAGTATCTTTCATACTTAAATGAACCCCATGTGTTTTTTTACACATGGCCCCCCATCTATGAACATTTTTTCCTTGAATATAATTTAGTATATAATTTCAGAAAGTATTTGACTAAATCAATTGGAAAGTACTAACTTCTCTTTACATAAGAAAATTTAGTTTAGAGAGTTAGTTTCTTCATAGCTTTTTCCACACTGATAGTATCCTAGATTAAGTCTACCAGGATGTCAGAGCAGATCGCCCCGTCAGCAGAGGTACTGAAGCCTCCCAGGTTTTTCCCTGTGTTCTGAGTTTGATGGTAATGGCCGGTGGCAGAAAAGAGGCCTCGGGGAGGCATAGGAGGTACGAGGCGGAAACAGGTTTTTAGAGAGACAAGTTGAGAGGGTCAACAACACTGACACCAAGTAATCCCCCCATCTCACACAGAGAAGAGGAACCAGGAGGCAGGAGTCCCTACAGGACCGCGGCAGGAAAATCCATGTTACTTCTGACATACATTTTCAAATGGGAATCAAAAACAATAAGCTTATTATACACTTCCTGAGGTAGAGACACAGTGAAAATGTAGAGAAGAGCAGCACCAGGAGTAATACTGTTAGTACCACTAATACTGTTAGGAAGAGTTTTACTTCCACTGCTGATCCTGTTACTACTGTACCATTACAGCTATTGTAACTACTGTGGTGCTGTACTGTAGCAAGTGCAAATATACTATACTGTACATACTTCCTGTTGACATTACTGCTCCAACTATTAGTACTTTACAACTGCTGCCACTGCAGTTCCTGGTGTAATAAAAACACTGCTGTAAATGCTACATGAAAAGATAATTCTAGTGCCATATATACTACTACACATGCTGCTAATCTACCACCTTTAAACATGGTATTCATTATTTTTGTGGGTTTTATTGCTAGAATGCAATAACAACAAGAGCACACCTCTCGCCTAGGCTCAAACCTTTTCAACACATTGAGCATGAACTGAGTACGTGGATCATTTTGTTGAGAACAACAGCAGAAAGTCTCCCTTTTATTCATGTATTTATTTATTTGTATTCCAACTTTGCATGTAGCTGCAAAGATATGATCTGAAATGCCCAATTTTGCATCAAGTTGCAATTGTCTGGCCAAAATTTCCTGGAACAAGATCCTGATCAATTCCAAAAGTTAATCTCATTTTCATGCAAATCCCTCCTTTTTTTTATTGACTAACCCTGTTTACAGGCGGAAAATCAAACTTTCACTGGCAGAGGCACTAAGGGTTGAAGACACGCCAGATTTTGAATGTAATAAATTACATAATGTGCTTTTAATGTTAAATTTCATGCATACAGGCAGAAATATCTTTTCCAAGCATGGACATTCGTCTGGTTGAATCTCATTTACATTCACTTGTAGCCTATTATGGCAAACAAATTAAAACTAGTGCTGACCTTAATGACTTAACCAACCAGTCAAGATATACGTTAGTTTAAATAGACATTAATGGGAGTTGTTCCTCAGCTGAGGTGACGGTTGAGGGGCAGACTGTGCACCGACTGTGGAGCGCCGGTATGAGTTGTGGTTGGACCAGACTTCATGAGGCTTTATTCTTCTGCTGCTCTATGACTATGTTCAAGTGTATGTATGTATGAAAGATATTCACAGGCCAGTGACAACACTGAATAATGTAGAAAAAAAATTAGACGTAAAATGTCTTCACAATTTTATCCTGTCAGACATTTATATGGAATTTTGTCACAATTCAGATATGAATTCTTGAATTATCTGCAAAGTCAAAGAGAGCATTTTTGCCAGATTTGAAGAAAATGTGCAGACAGTGCTGCTAAACTTTGACAATCAAAAGAAAGGGACAATGAAAAACCATAAACACGAAGCCTTCCCCATCGCAGAAGGAGCAGCGTGAAGAAGTGAAGCGAGTGTATGTATGAGAGTCAGCGCGTCGCTATCGTTACAGTTTCTACAAATGTGAACAAAAATTGTATTTTATTCACAACTCAGTTACAAATGAAACTTTGCTGTTACTCAGATTCAAATTGTCTAACACAACAAAACATGCAAAACTATCTAAGACATGTCAAATTATGCATAAAAATAAACTATTTAGTTCACATGTTAAAAAACAAAAACACTTGTTTTTCTTTTTTGCAGCTTCTTAAATATGAAGATTTGTTTTTCTTTGTCAAATATTTTCAAGAACTAATGATCTGTCTTTTTGAACAGCAAAATACTTTTAAATGTCAGATTTTTTGTTTGTTTGTTTGTTTTTTGCTATTTTTCAAGATTTCAGTTTCACAGACTTAACAACTAATCAAGTAAATAATATCCAGATAAATACAAAAATGAACTGTAATGATGTATGCAACAGTCAGTAAAAACTGATCCGAATCCTTCTGTTTTAATCAATACCAGCGTCAGTCTCTGATATGTAGAGACCCATAATTGTTCGGTGTCTGATGATTACAGTTTGAATGTGTTCCTTTTTTTAATTTAATTTTTTCCGTATTTCACATTTGCTGACAGAACATAAAAAAGTGACATTATTCATCATTTTCACAAAAAGCATCATTCTGCAGGAGTCTGTTGGTTCTGATATTGCCACAAGATGGCGCCCCATGAGAGGCAACAGGAGTGTGAGTGTGTGTGTCTATGTGTGTGTGTGTCTACGTGTGTGTCACTCTCTGCACTTACTGTTTATGTGTTTTTCTGTGTGTTTCTATGAGGATGTGCACATTTGTGTGTGTGTGTGTCTGTGTGTGTGCGTTTATGCTTTCGTGTATTTTAACAGGTTTTGTGTCTGAGTGGTGTGTGTCTGTCTCTGTGTGTGTGTGTTTGTTATGTATTTTGTTGTGCCTATTCCTGTGTGTTTTCTGTGTTGTTTTGTTGTTGCCGCCGAAAGCGCCTCCCAACACCTACCGCGGTGCTTGTTGGGACACTGGGGGCCACATGAACACGAACACACACATTTAAGAAACAGCAGACAACAAAAACAAACAAGCCTCCCTATATGCCAATTAAAAAAACACAGGGACAGAGAGAGAGAGGAGGCGCGTTTAAGACAAAAACTGAATTATTTTTGAGGCTCTGCGAGCGATTAAAGAAAAACGACGATTATCAGGCTGAAATCTGTCAACTCTGAAAGTTTACTTGAAAATGACCAACGATCAGAGCGGGAGACCCGAGGGGTTAACGTTAGAGTGAAATCCAAACAGCACGCACTTTGTTTTTCTTTTATTTTGTTTTTTAATGCAGCAGAAACACACATTGAGAGATAGGCTTCATATTTTCTCTCTCTCTCATGCACACACACACAATCACACACACACACACGCGCGCACACACACACACACACACACACACAGAGTGAAAGCTGTTACATGTGTGTCAATGAGTTGAGTAAAAGCAGCTGCAGGAAAACTGAATCCTCTTTTGTCTTCACACAGTGTGTGTGTGTGTGTGTGTGTGTGTGTGTGTTTGTGTGTGTTTAGTAGCAGTAGTACTTGTAGCATTAACTCCCAACACTGAACAAGATTAACTCACATTTTGTGTGATATGCATAGATTTTGTAATCGTTCAGCTTCAGCTCACTTTGCATAAACACACATTTTCTTTGCTTATTGATCTTCTGATTTGACATGATTCAAACTGCTTTGCGTTATTGCATTTACTTAAAATTCTGTTTTTCTTCTGCTATTAATGTTTGTTATTTTGTCTGTTTCTCGGTTCATGTCTATATGCTACTAGTATTAAACATGAAAATAATACTATTGTTTTATAAACAATTCAAAAATGAAAACAGTTTCTGTTCAGAAAAGAATGTCAAAAATAAAGAGAACATGATACTATTGACAAGTGCAATATGATTAAAAATAAAATATCACAATCTTATAATGATGTTAAAATTAGTAGTTTGACTTGTTTTTGTAAATATGTCATCATATTTTGTTTTTTTTTAGAGGCTGATCTGAATACGTCTTAGTGGCATCAGAATTTACCTCCAACATTTAGTCAAATATTCTTAGAGGCTTAAATATAAAAAATAAAAACCCTGATAATTCAAAAAAATAAGAAGCTTGATAATAAGATCAAAATATTACTATTATTATCAGTAAGACAGGTATCTCTAATGTATTTCTAATGTACAAAAAGTTTTTTTTTTCATTTTAATTCAGCAGGATTTTTTTTGTTCATTTTTATATTCTTTGCACTTTCTCGTGTATATTTTTCTGTCTTTCCTTTTCTGCTTCATTTTTCTGTCTCAGAGAGATTTGGTTTGTTGAGCCATTCATTTCTCTGGTTTCTTGCAGCAGAAAGAACAAAAAAAAAAAAACCCTCTAGATTCTTTGTGTTGTGACTTTTGTTAAATATTTGCCTGCTGAGACCAAACGAGAAAGAAACCTGTGCAAACGCCTCATCACCGATTCTATATGTACAATTAATGCATTAAGGGGAATGAAAGCTGCACAAGAAGGTTTGACTTTGTTAATCAAAAGAAAAATGCATATTTATTATTTATTATTTTCAGTATCAAAGTCAGGGTTTACATTTTTTTTATCTCAATAATATACTAAATATATTTTAGGAATAGTTATCTGGAAAAAAAATTTTGTGTGTCTGTTTGTTTGTTGTTGTTATTTAATTTTGTTTGTTCAACACATATTATATAAATTTTATTATTTTTGGGTGAATCCATATTTATAATTAGTTTGGAAAATATTTTTTTAAATAATAAAGTTCTTGCTTCTTATAATAAATCCTTATATACATAAATATTATTTATATGTGTATTTATAGGAAACATATCAATAATATTTTAACAGCTTATCTGATTTATATTTATAGTTTATTTTTTTATTTTTCTTTATTTTAAGATTTTGTCTAAAGGCACCCTAAAACAGCTTACAAGCTTTACATTTAATAAATGGAAAAAAATGTATAAATTTATTATTATTATTATTATTATTATTATTATTATTATTATTATTATAAACAATTCTATAGATGTTGTAAGCAGTCTTTGCTTTATGTTTTATTTATTTTTACCTTCATTTTGAGCTATTAAAAAAAAAGTCCTGTCAATTCATTTTTTTTCTGTGAATTATTTAAAGATTATATTTCAGAGTACATTTATGAGTAAAAATACAACCTGAGACGCTCCTAAACTGTCATGTCTTTAGTTTGAAATGAATTTGTGTTTGATTCGAGTTGTTATTCCTAATTTAATCCATTGGTTGTGTTTTATTTTCCTTTCTTTCTTCTTTCAGCTGACGCCACATTCTGCACACACAGCCATGCACGTACACTCACTTTCAGCTCTGTTTTCATCTCCATTTGCTGCTGCTGCTGCTTTTAGTTTGGCGCTCCTGCCTCGTTCTATTGTCTCTACCTTTTCTTTCTATTTTTACATGTTGTGTTCTCGTGTTATTCGGAGCGGTGAGGCGAGCTGTCAGCTCAACGCCGCCAGGCAGAAAAGTCTGCAAACCACAAGCCACCATATGTCTCTCCCTCGCTCTCTGTCGTTTTCTCGCTTCATTACTCTCTTTTCAGTCCCTTCAATCTTTCATGCTCTTACTTCTTTTTTTATGTATTATTTGATCTCTTTCTCCCTCTCACAGAACAAGCCAGAGTTTTGTTGTACATTTAAATCTGCTGTTACTAAAACAATACATGAATATTAATTATTCTAGTGTGGTTTTATATTTTCTAGTCAGTTATTCACAGATATAAACCTGACTGATTGTCAGCATGACTGGATCTGCTGTTTCCCACAAGATCCTGCATACATCTCACTGAAGCAACAACTGTGGATGAATCCGCTGCTGAAAATAGTCCCATGAAAACTAGTTCTATTCAGACATTACTTTATGGCCATTTGCACTGCGCAAATCAAGCAAAAGCAGATCTGATTCTAACACAAGGTCACCAGGTCAGCTAATAATGCAGGACACCCCCAGTTAATGTGATGTTTAGGAGATGCAAATTCCCCAACTAGTTTGCAATTAATCAAATTGCAAAAACTAACTGACGAGCAGCGAACCCGGAGCGCGGAGGCCCCCGGGGAGTCTGACACAGTTGCCCACTTTGTTTAATATCAGTGTCTGGATTCATAACCAGTGCATCCATCCAGTTTGACTGTTATTTAAAAAGCAATGACTTTGAATAAATAAATAAAAAACTCTTCTATTAAAGAAACATCTTGAGCTGAGCACTAAGATGTCGTAAACACAGCTAATGTGATGAAATGTGCACACAAAACATGAGACAATTTGTCAATATTTTCCTTAAAAAAAAAACAGCAAGCAAAAAAAAACAAAACAAAAAAAAAACCACTGGTTGCAGAAATGTTTACAACATAAGCTGACTGTTATCCGCAGGTCATTTACAGTTCAAACCATATTGTGGATGACGTAGTTATGTTTCATGGTGTAATATTTCTTTCCCTTTTATTGTTTTTCTATTTTAAAAAAAAAGAAGCAGAAATTGTGCCCCTTTGAATGTCTAATTGGGAAACAAAATGTGCACAAATCTCAACAATGCCCGGTGCACATTTCCCAGTCAGAAAGAAGCAAGTCTAAACTTTAAACCCAGAGAAACAGAAATGTCACCTGTACACTTTGGCTCATGAGTTTGTTTGGAAACCACAAAAACCACAGACTTAACTGTGCACCTATGTGCTGAGATTTACTGCACATACACAGGAGTCACATACACGATGCAGGGCTTCTCCTCTGGGTTGAAGATAAATCTTAATGTGCTGAATCACTCCCACTGGAACAATTCCCACAAATACCAAACTGTAGAAAAACACGTTTATATGAACAACTTCATTTTACTTATTTTAATTTTTAAACTTTTTTGTTTTTCAATTGAAAAGATCCTGATCTTTTCCAGATTTCCACATTCCACATTATTAATTGTGCTTCAGATTACTTGTTTGATATTTATGCCTCCAGTTTTCACCTGAATCATGCAGTATAGTGAAGCCATTCGTGCATTCAGCTTTATTTTATTTTTTCATAAAATGCTTTAAAGGCTTCATTAGTTTTGGTTGGATCCGCAATACTAACCTCATGACTTAAATGTTTATTTTCTTCTTATTATTACGCTCAGGGTTTACCTGGTTTATCACCCTGACTCACAGCCACGTGGAGGCCATTAAATTATGCTGCTTAGATCCAAGACAGCTCAATTAAAATCCAAACAAATATGACAGTGAGACACTCAAACTGCTCAATATCTTCCCTGCTTCTTCTGTACATGTTTGTGGCATTTAATAATCCAAAAATTAAAACACATTTTCAAGCCTAGCTGCAACAGCACTTTTATTGTTTTCT
>VUQJ01022047.1:9150-26482 GCA_015108635.1 Andinoacara biseriatus | reverse complement strand
TAATCTTATGTTGACTTTACATAAACTCACCTTGGATGGAGGCTTGTAACCGGTTACAGCATCAGCTGCACTCACATCACAGTACTTCTCAGAAACTGCGCGTGTAGGCTGTGTTCCTATCTCAATCTCCAGCACTGGGTTTAAACCAGCCAGTGAACAGCTAATCCCTCCAGAAGACATTTAAATTGACGCAGATCGGTTGTTCTAAAAGAAAATCTACTTCTGCTCTCACCGTGCACTGGAGGTATAAGGAGGTAAAAATACAGTGTCTGTCAGCTGTTGTTGCCCTTTCAATGACATTGTGTGTGATCTTCATCTACTCTACAACATTCAGGCAGAATACATTAAGACCATCTGTGTTGGCCTAAAACACAATTTGCTTTAATCCCATATTGATTTCAGCCGTAAATCCACATAAATCCTAAAAAAGAGCCAAACCTAAAGCTTTTAATGCAGCTGAAACGCACGAAACAAAAAGCACTTCGGTCTAAATGTTAAACAATCCCAGCTATCATTATTTACAGTAAAATTGACAAAAACAGATTTTCTTCATTTTTAAGAAACAACACATGCAAGGCATGCATGTTCACATTGGTCCTTCCCCAGAAAGTGTGGACCAGCCTTGTGACTCGTCAGGGGTGCAGCTAAATCCTTTCTGAGGTGCATGCGGACACATTTTTAGGCGCACCCCCCCCCCAACCCAAGCATGCACGTGTGTGCACACACCTGCTCGCACCCTCTCCAGGTTTACTGTGTTCATGTGTGCAGATCTCACTTATTCATGGACTTATAAAATACAAGACTTCTATTACAGGCTTTCTTCTTTAATTCTTATATATTTAGAATTTCTATAGTTTCTTCTATAATTTTTCTGTTTTATGATTCACCATCTAGTTAAATTATTACAAGTTCCCTTATTTTTCTTGTTATGATAACCCCATTCTGCCATGTTGGATGTGAACATTCTACAATGTTGTCACTGTTTAAATGAACATTCCGCCACGTTTCCACTTTAGCTGTGAACATTCTGCAATGTTGCCACGTTTGACATGAACATTCTGCCCGGTTGCCATGGTGGACGTGAGCATATTGATCCTTCTCCCTCTTCCAGGAGAGCTTTCTTTTTGCTTCTCCATCTTTAGCTACCTGTCTGATGACAGGTAGATGGTAGCATGATTCAAATGAAAACTATCGCGATTGAGTGCGTTCTCAAAAGTGCACGCTGGAGCGCCTTTTGTGTGTTTGTGTGTGTGTGGGGGGGAGGAGCACCGCTGTGCCTCTGTTATTGATCATATGCGTATCCATTAAATACAGAATATGCCAACTAGAGAAATCATTTTCCTACATCGCATTGGCAAATCACTAGCACTCAAATTAGTGTATGAAGATGAATAAAGACTATTTTTGAGCAATCATGTATATACTCTAGTAGACTGCAGAGAGACAAAGATTATAAATTATGAATCAGCATAAGAAACACACAAACTCAAGGTAAATCAAGGTCAGAGGTCAAGTTTTTCTGAACATCTTGTGAGCGCAATAATTCAAGAACGATATGCTGTGGGGTGTTCAAATTTACACCATAGAAGCAAAAATCTGGTATGAGTTTGAATCTCAGTGACCTTGACTTCTAGTTAAATATCAAAGGTCAAGGGAAATTAGGAGAAGCGTTAAATCCATCTTGCTCTGCGTAGCTACTGCTGCTACTGACAAGATGCTGAGACATCCTAACAGTGAATAGTTAGCCTACTGATTTTAGATGATGTCTTCTTAATCTGTGATGGCCATGCCAGTTCAACTCTGAATCAGTTTTCCCCAAATAAGTTAGACCTAGCAGTTTCCACCTGGATGACTCAAGTTCAAAGTTATGAACAACTGCTGTCTGTCCCCTCTGGAGCCTAATATAATGGCTTAATCCTGGAAGGGTATTGATATAGCGCTTATCTCTTCATCACAGTGCCTTCAGCAACTGTTCAATAAGCATTTGATGGATTGTACTGATCACTGGCATTTTAAGAACTAGCCAGGGACACTGCGCAGAAATTACCCTGTTGGCTGATTTTTGCTGTTGCTTAGCAAAGTCCCCGCTAAATTGTTAAAATCCCATTAAAAGTTATACTTAAACCATCGCATTTCTCTACAGACAGCTTGCCGACATCATCGTTTTATCGAGCACTTTTATGGTAAGGGCGAGCGCCAAGGAAAGGCTCATCTCTCCCTCCTTGTAGACCTGCTTCAGCAATGAGAGCAGCGAGGACAGAGAGAGACAGTAAAAGTCACCCTTATCAAGAAGTTTAAACCCATCACCGCCTCTGTTAGTTATGTAAACTTTACAAAGAAAGACGCCTTTAAAGGACTTCAGAGACATTTACAACTGAAGATTTCCTTAAAACCTCAGTTCATCCTCTTCTGTACATTATCGCTGTCTGCCGATCACTGTGGATCAGGATCAGGTGTATCTTTCCTTAGACAAAACCTGCATTCACTCATGTTACTGTAAGGCCTCTTGGACACAATTGCAGAGTGGAGGCTGTTACCCACAATGCTTTGCCTGCAGAGATTAGCAAAGCCAACATGAAGTTAGAGTTGCACAATTAGCAGCCCCAAGAGTCGGCACTAAGTAGGCCACAGCATGTGCATTGTGAGCGTTCAGTCGTTGTCATGACCGGAAACACTGAGCAGCTGCACCCTCTGGTGTCACCATCTGGAAACGCAGTTTTCTAATTTCCTGACTTTAATCTGAACACATCCTCTTTCCACTGATTTAGGTGCAATTAATGGAATTTTTAGTGATGCTGTGTATAAGTTGCTTTTATTTATGTTGTCTTATTGTTTGTAATATAAATGCCAATTACATGGCAGAAAATCAGTGCATTTAGATAGGCAAACAGTGTCAGAATGCAACAGAAAGGTGATTTAAGTGACTTGGTTGTTTGTGGTATGGTTTTTTGTGCCAGAAAGGCTGGTCTGAGTATTTCAAAAACTGCTGATTTACTGGGATTTTCCTCCACAGGCCTCTCTTGGGTTTACAGAGAACAGTCAGAAAGAAAATATATCCAGTGAGCAATAGTTCTCCAAGCAAAAAGTCTGGTTGAGGCCAGCAGTCATGACCAGCTTTGAGCTTATAGGAAGGTAACAATAACTCAAATAACCACTTGTTACAACCAAGGTTTGCAGAAGAGCATCTCTGAACACACACCACATTGAATCTTGAAGCAGATGGGCTACAGCAGCAGAAGAGCGCAGCTCCCCTCAGCTTCCCTCAGCTCCTCTCAGCTCCTGCAAGAACAGGAAACTGAGGGTGCAATTCACACAGACTCTCCAAAATTGAACAAAAAAACTAGAACAGTGCCTGTAAGTGCCTTGAGGTGGCTGTTTTGAATTGACCTGAACTAAATTGAATTTAATTTAATTAGAATTAAAATCAAATGAAAAACATTGCCTGGTCTGATGAGTCTGAATTTCTGCTGTGACATATTAGGGTCAGAAATCACAAGAAAATATGGCTCCATTCTGCCTTGTATCAACAGTTCAGGCTGCTGCTGGTGCAATGATGTGGGAGATATTTTCTTGGCATACTTTAGGCTCCTTAGCACCAGCTGAGCATCGTTTAAACACCACAGCCTACCTGAGGATTGTTGTTGATCGTGTCCAGGCCTTTATGACCACAGTGTACCCATGTTCTGGTGGCTGCTTACAGCAGGATAATGCACCATGTCACAAAGCTCAAATCTCAAATTGATTTCTTGAACATCACAATGAGTTCACTGAACTCAAATGGCCTCCACCATCACCAGATCTCAATCCAATATAGCACCTTTGGAATGTGGTGGAACCGGAGATTCGCATCCTGGATGCACAACCGACAAATCTGCAGCAACTGTGTGATGCTTTCGTGTAAATACGCTCCAAAATCTGAGGAATGTGTCCAGCAGCATGAGGAATTAAGGCCGTTCTGAAGGCAAAAGGGAATGACTTTGAACCAGTGCTTTTCTCACTTTTGTAGACTGTGGATTTGGCAGGACGTTGGTTTTATTAAAGGGTATGTATTATTTCTCAGAAATTATGTGATTAGGAATATTGTGATTATAGCTTTATGCATGTACTTATAAAATGTTTCTGTAGAGTACTGTAGCATCTTACCTGTTGTTGAAATCACAACGGTACCTTCCACGGCATAATAATAAAAAAATTTATTTGTAAGTGCCTTTCAAGATACCCAAGGACACTTTGCAGAGATAAAAACAAAACAAATCACAGATAATATATAAAATCACAAAATAAGAAACTAAATGACCAAAGGTACTAAAGCAAGTGTGCTATCTTGAACAGCTAAGTTTTGAATCGTGATTTGACGATATGAAGAGAGTCAATATTGCAAATGTCTGGTGGGAGAGAGTTCCATAGCTGGAGAGCACAGCAGGAGAAGGCTCTGTTCCCCATTGTTCTGAGGAGGAGGGCAGCACAGTAAGCCCAATCGAAGCGGAAGAACGTAGGGAGTGAGAGGAGGAGGAGATGTGAAGAAGTTTGGTTAGATGAGGAGCGAGTTTGTGGATGGTCTTGAATCCATACAGGACGATTTTGAAATTAATTTTGAATTTAACTGGAAGCCAGTGGAGTTGCTGCAGGACTGGGGTAATGTGGTGAAATTTGGGGGATTTGGCAACAATGCAAGAGGCTGAGTTTTGAACCATTTGAAACTTCGGGAGGCATTTGTGAGGGAGGCCAAATAGAAGAGAATTACAAGCACCTTGAGGTGACCGTTTATTGTGATTTGGCGCTATATAAATAAAATTGAATTGAATTGAAACAATCCATGTGGAAGTACATATTATGAATAAAGATGGAGGTGGTATACAGGAAGTGGGAGGAGAGGAGGAGATATGCAGACCCGGTAATATTATTTATATGAGAGTGAAAAGATAAAGTGCTGTCAAGGATGACACCCAGACTCTTAGGGGAGGGGAAAACTGAGGAGCTGTCAACTGTGAGGGAGAAACTGTCGACTTTGGATAGGGTGAATTTTGTTCCGCTGAGGAGAAACTCATATTCATCACTGTTTAAATTAAGAAAGTTTGAAGTGACCCAAGATTTGATAAGCAGGTAGGGAGGAGGGTGGGAGTGAAGAGTTAGGTTTGGTGGTTAAGTAGAGCTCCGTGTCATCCGCGAAGCAATGGAAATGGATGCTGAATTTGCGGAAGATATTGCCAAGGGGAAGGAGATAAGTGATGAAGAGGAGGGGCCCCAGGACAGAGCCTTGAGGCACACCTGAAGTGACAGGTAGGATTTGAAAGACTTAAGCTGGATGAACTGAGTCCAGGCTGTGAGATGCGAGTGCAACCATAACAGTTAAGTTAATTTTGATCAGGAAAATAAATTTTGCTTGCATTAATTAAACGGAGCAGGAAGTTTACTGAAAAAAAAACACCATCTCACACAGACCGTGAACACATTAGCAGTTAAGATTAAACAAATAGAGTAATGTAAAGCAATGTCTGGAGAAATTGCAGTTTTGCTTCTGCCGAACCTGGTCTGTGGCTTGCTGCTAAAAATGAAAAATAAACAGGCTGACTACAAAAACGGAAGGGAGATGGCGCCGAAAAACATGGCGGGCCACTTTATTAGGTAACAGGTGTACCTAATGAAGTGGCAAAAGGGGAACCTAATAAAGCAGCTGGCCATTTTAACAGGAACCCAGGTTTTGCTTTGCAGCAATCCCACCAATCAGTGAGAACTATTTACAATGGTTAAATGCATTTACAACAGATTCACACAATGAAGCACCAATTTTACTGCTGCTTCATTTTCTCTTTATTGAGACCACATGAGTAAAAAAATGGCTCCTCTTACCACACTCTCCCCCATCATTGGATTTTAATTATTGCTTCATTAATGTCTATATCACTTCAATCCTTAAAGTGAGTTAAGTTGTTGGAGATAAATTTAGTTAGGAGAGCTGATTTTAAAATTCGGGATCCAAAATATAGTAGAGTAGAATTAGAAAGCATGAAATAGAAATACTTTGATGCTGACCTGAGACACTTTGCAGCATGTCTTCCCCCACTCTCTCTCCCTCTCTCCTCTTTCCTGTCTAATAAAGGCAAAATAGGTCTTGTGATAAATGTGACTGTTTTTAAACTGCTTTAATTTGCATATATGTGTTTATCTTGTTAAATTGTGATATGTTTTATCTGCTGTAACCTTTGCTGCCCTCGTGGCCAGGTCTCTCTTGGAAAAGAGATTTTTAGTCTCAATGATTCAAAATAAAGGTTAAATAAAGGAAACACACACACACACACACACACACTCCTCAGAGGGTTGATGACAGACTCCAGACGCTTCCTCTGTTTCAGTGTTATTTCTTCACGGTGGAGTTCGGGCTGTGTAAGCAGAGCGGCGGGCTGAGGGCGTACGGCGCCGGGCTCCTCTCCTCCGTCAGTGAGCTCCAGGTGACCTACGACCTCCATCTGCTGCTCTCATTGTTTTTATGATGTATTTTCATTTTCTTCTGTGAAATTTTAACGTTTGGGGAAAATATGACACAAACTAGCAGCACGGTGGCGCGGGGGTTAGCACTGCTGCCTCACAGTTTGAATACCACCTGGGTTCGATTCCACCTCGGCCCGGCCTCTCTCACTGTGTGGAGTTTGCATGTTCTCCCCGTGTCTGCGTGGGTTTCCCCCGGGCACTCCGGTTTCCTCCCACAGTCCAAAGACGTGGGGTTGGGTTAATTGGCTACTCTAAATTGCCCACAGGTGTGAATGAGAGAATGAATGTGAGTGTGAATGGTTGTCTGTGTTTCTGTGTTGGCCCTGCGACAGGCTGGCAACCTGTCCAGGGTGTACCCCGCCCTCGCCCTATGCCAGCTGGGATAGGCTCCAGCCCCCCCGCAACCCTGAAAAGCGGAAGCAAATGGATGGATGACACAAACTATCACTGCTGGATTCTTTTCTCCACATCAGAGTTCCTTCGTTATCTTAAACCCTCTTAATGTCAGGCAATGGTAGGAAAAAGGAGGGTCAGAGGTCAGAAGCCAGCTGAAAGGCTTCTGCTCTGCGTGCATAAAGCACCTTCTGTCCTCCTCCACTCGCTGCAATAACAGTTTCTGACTGATTCTCCACCCACCAAAACGCATCTGACTCCCATTTTTCTGTATTTGCATTTACTCGAGTACTTCCAGGTTCCAACATTTCAGAGGCAAATTTTGTACGTTCTACTTCACGTCATTGGCTGACTCACCTTCAGAGTCGATATCAGAACAGCAGTTTTTGGTGATTTTTGGCATCTGTAGAAAAAAAAAACCCAGTCCCAGCAGAACAGAACGTCCCTCCATCCGAACACCAACCACTGTGGTTACCTGACACAGCACGCACCTGCACTCTGCTAACACCAGCTGACGTAGGCGCTCAGGTTCAGTGTGTTTTGGACTAACGTAGCATATCTGTCCTGTCCTGTTTGTCCCGTTTAGCACGCTTTGTCCAGCAGCGCCAGCATCCTTCCATTTGACCCCACAGTGACCTGCAATCAGGAGTGCATGATCACCACGTTTCAGCACGTGTACTATGTGGCTGAAAGTTTTGAGGAAGCCAAGAACAAAATGAGGTGAGTCGTAACAATGGAAGCTACAGGTTTTCACCACAGACCGTGTCAGAGCCTTCAGACTCTGGAGGTGCTTGTTGGCCTTCAGCCTTCATGCTCTCCACCTGCTTCCATCTTCTCATTACTGTCCCGGAGAGAAAATGAACACGTGCTGTTACTGAAGAATCCGGCAGCATCTCAGCAAATCTCAGCAAAGGTCGACACGATTGGTTTTGACAAAAAAAAATGAAGAATCTCAAAGGTGAATAAGACCTTAATTTGTCCTAAAAATGAGAAGACATAGAAAACATGGTTTTATTCATCTTTTTTTCTGACATCACAGCTTAAAATCTTGAAATATGGGGGCCAGGATGTTCACGAGTAGCAGAGAAACGGAGGAGTGTTAGTTAAATCAAACCGGCTCTTCACCCAGACAGCACCGTAACTTCGTGCCAGGCGGGGTGTGTTTGCTGCAGAAGGCTTTTTAAACTTGGCACGATGGGCCCAGGCTGTAAAATCCACAATGACTGCGACAGTCTGAAGGGTTGTTATCCTGAGCCGAGCTTCAGCCGTGGCTGTAAATGAGTGTGCTGTGTCTGCAGGGAGTTCGCTAAGACCCTTCGACGTCCCTTCACGATACGCTACGACCCGTACACTCAGAGCGTGGAGGTCCTGGAGGACACCAACAACATCAACAGCATGGTGAAGGACATCCGGCACGAGCTGGACGTCGTCGAAGATGCTCTGAACCGGCTCAGCAGAAAACTGCAGAGTGCATAAAGAGCTGCTGCTGAACTCGATGGAGAAGCAGGACACAGCCTCCAAATAAACCCACTAACAGCTGAGCTTAACAGAGCTGTACAAATGCAGGACATGCTGAGTGATCACCTTTTGTCTGTAATCATAATAATTTGTGTGATGGAACTGTAAAACCTGTATAACCAAATTCAGCTTCCAATATATGTGTAAAGTTGACGTGTAAGGCTGGTTAACACTGCAGTGATCTGATCCTGCTAATGCTCCTGATCTCTGACCAGAACAGCACCTGTGTTCATTACATTTGCTGCAGGCTTTAAATTATAGACACTAATCCATTCAAAACACCTGCAGATGGTGTTCACACACGTTTTTATGCATCAACTTTTGGATTCCACTGTGCACCATCCACACCAGCAGAGGGCACTGCTCAGCCATCCAGCCAGTCTCTATGGTCGAATACTGGCAGCACCATAAATGTGCATCACTGGTTAAAAATAACGCACACAGATATAGTCTGATTGGACAGGAACCTTTAATTTGTGATTAGGATCATATTTGATTATAGACCACTCCCGCTCACCCCAAGCTAACTTCTGCACATCTCCAGCTCCACCTTTTTATTCTCGTAGTCTTTCAGAGCAGCTTTGCGTGAGTCACAGTTTAAAATAAGACGTCTTTACCTCCTGCTGGGCCTCGAAACAAACGGTTTTAGCTCCTCGCCCTTTCATTTAACTTCACCATTGGCTTCCCCTTGCAAAGGTTTGAAGAGCAGGTTCTAAGACATCATCCAGATCCAAGAGTAGAAAAAACTGATATAAATGGAGAGTCTGAGCTTTGGGCTCACAGGACCTGCTGCACATCCAGCAGAGACAGAGACACATGACGGGCTGTAATGAATGAGTCACCTCCATCCATCCATTCACCTTGAATGAGTCACCTTTCAAAGGTAGATGACTGGGTTTTTTAAATTTATCATTTTGTGTCATGCAGTTCTGTGATTTTGCAGACAGTCCTGATCTGTCCTTATATGAAACTTTATCAGCACCTCCAAAAATCATCTAAAGCCTGTTTCACCTCCTCCTCATCTGCCATCGTAACTTTTACAAGGTGTCCTGAACACAGCCTGTGCACATCAATTTCACAAATAAATTATTGCGTAACCAAACCTGCCACTGGGTTTCTTCCCAGTATACAAACTGGAAAACACCAACAGGAAGTGCGAGCCTCCGCGGAGGCGGCGCCCTCTCTGCGCGGGACTTCCTTCGAAGGGAATAAAACTGCATGTAAATTTGACTTTCTTTGTTCTCTTTAAACTGCTTTATGAAGTTTGTGGTGCAGGAAAAACAAGTGCAGGCTTTTGTTATTTGTCATTTTGATATTCTCGACATCATTTTGAGTAGAATTATTTTTATTCTTTACGTAGACGTGGCTCATGTGCAGCATTCAGTTCACTGTTTACTAAAATTCATTTAAATGTTTAGTAATAAATAAAAAGTGAAAAAAAGTTTTGATCACATTTGTTTTGTTTTGTTGAAGTTTTAAACAGCTCCAAACAGCATAATTCTCACTTTGACCTTGAGATGAGGGAGAGGTCAGAGGTCAGATGTGACACGGTCCAAATGAAACAGCAGTGAGTGAAAATGCTTGAAATCACGGTGTGAAAGCTTCAGCTGAAGGTTGTTAAGCCTAAACCTGGAACAGGGCCAGGGAGAGTACAGGCCAAAACACAACCTGCTCCCAAACCAAAGGTCAGAGGTCATCTCTGAGACTCACACCAGCAGAAAAAAAGACAATCCAGTGACGCGCTGAGCCAAGGTGCAACAACACTGTGCTGTTCTCACTTCAGCCTGACAGCACAGTTCAGGACAAAGTCCACCCAGTCTGGCTGCAAACAGCTGACCGGACGTGCAGCTCTTTGCACTTTAAACCCACAGCTGGAAGGTGATTGGCTGCAGGATTCCTCATGCAACCAAAGCTCCGAGGACTGTGGGACGACCCACAGCCTGAAGATCAACACACCGCATGTCTGAATGCACTGCTGCATCACATGGAAGCCGGGTTCAGTTCAGCAGAGGCTCTGCATGTTTTAATACTGCTGAAATCCACCAGACACACCTTCACCGAGCTCTTTAGATCAAACTGAACACTTTCAGCCTCCACACTGTCACAGCTCAGATCCCCTCTTTGTGCACGAACAGCATGAACCTGAGAAGCACGCTGGATTTATTTCTGATTGAGAAGTATTTTAGATTCAGATGTGTGGATGTGACAAAACTGAAACCTTGCTCACAGGTTCTGCTACTCAGAATGGAAACTCCTCTGGACTCCCAGCCTTCGAGCTGCAAACCTGTGACAGAGGAACACCTCATCCTGCCACTTCAGCGGTTTTAAATCCTTTTACTTGTTTTAAAGCACTCGTGGTCTCAGCATGTGTGTCAGGAATGGTGGGAACAGGACACAGGTGAGGGCAAGGGATGAGACACAAAGAAAAAGAACGAGAATGAATCAGGAAACTGGGACACACACACAGACTGAGGAGAATTAAATTATGAAGACTTCATAAAATATTTTCACTGTAAATTATTTCTTTGGTGTTTCATCTTTGTAAACATTTGTTTTAGTTTTGTTTTATTACCGTTTGTTCTGCGAGTGCGTGAGAGCGAAACAGAAAGAGTCGCTTTCTGTTTGTTTGTTGGTAAATCAGGTGCATTAAAATATGACCCATTAATCCAAACAGTTATGATCGCTGGCTCTCCGCATCCTGCGCTCTCATTGGCTGCGTCCGCGCCGTTACTCTGCTCTGACTGGATGTCGTGGAGCAGCTGAGGCGGTGAAGGAGGGAGGAGTTGGGTGTTGCCTCCGTCTGCGAGCTTCAGTCCAGATTTGAGCCCTGCCTGAGAAGCTGCTTCGTCCTCCTCCTCCTCCTGCTGCTGCTGTTGTTGTACCTCCTCTGCGCCGAATACACCGAGTTACGGACCAACATGGGAGTGGAAGGCTGCACCAAATGCATCAAATACATGCTCTTCTTCTTCAACTTCATCTTCTGGGTGAGCAGAAACGCGTTCTTTCTGCGGCTTTGTGTGTGCGCCCGCGGCGTGTCGCTTCGTTACGATCAAACGAGCTGGTAAACATTCACGTCACGTCCCGCAGCTTTAACGAGTTCACCGCGAGGCCTGCTCCGTGACGCGCGCGAATCTTTAGAGCAACGGGGCTCGTGGTGGGGACGCAGGGGCGTGCGTGCGCCTCATTTACGTAACCACACTTCGCACTGACTGAAAGTGCGGCGTGTGTGTGTGTGTGTGTGTGTGTGTGTGTGTGTGTGTGTGTGTGCGTGTGTGTGCGTGTGTGTGGGCAGAACTCAGGTGTTCCTGCCTGATGAGTTCACTGCTCGGTTTGTGTGACAGTAAAACTCAGAGCTCGCAGGTTCCTGCTGGAAGTTTGTTGTGAAGGACTGCAGGCTGTGAATGGCTTTGTTTGGATTACAACCTCCACCCAAATGTGTGTGTGTGTGTGTGTGTGTGTGTGCGCGCGCGCGCGTGTGCGGAGGGGTTTCCACTGGATGAGTCAAAGCCTGTGTTGAGTAATGGATGATGGAAACATTTGTGGGTAGTTATTCATCTCCTCCTGCCCCTCCTCCTCCTCCTCCTCCTCCTCCTCCTCCTCCTCCTCCTCCTCTTCTCGCTTTGGTTTGTTTAAAGTTCACTTTAACAGACGGCGGTAAAACACGCTGACGGTCTGCAGTGTGCTGAACATGGTCACAGTAACGCGTGGAATGGCCTGCAGACGCCATGAGCTCAGACACTGTGACACCACTTCGTTAAAAGTGAAAGTGAAGTTACTGAGTTATCCGTTAGGAATGCGGGCTTCTGATAACCGTCCGTATCAGAGGCACTGCACCATTACTGGCAGCGTAGGCGGGGTCCAGACACCACCATAAAGAAGCCGTCCCAGCCCACACATCCACCCACTGACACCGCGGGGGGTGTTTCACGATCGTTTCAGAGGGCGGAACAAGAAATGAGAGTATTTAATCAGAAATAAATCCAAAAGTGTGGAAAACTTTCACGCTTATGAGCAACGGTCCTCTCAAAAGTGGCCAAAGCTCCTGTTTGATTTGTTCATCCAACAAAAGGAAAAGGGTGTGATCCTGTCTGTCAGAGCTCCTGATGTTGGTCCTTTCCCCACAAACTGTCCTAAAGCAGCGAGTGAGACAGTGCAGACACCCCAACCTTTCTGTTTGTCGGGGTTACTGCTGTAAGGAGCCGTGTTTGTGTCCCAAACAGCTTTTCCTTTTGCAGGATCAGCTCAGTCCGGGACGGCAGGTCTCACCATGAAGGTTATCGGCTTTGCTTTCTCGGGCTTTCATTTGACAATTCTGCACAAACTGCTGCTCTGTCTGATGTGCACGTGGAGATCCCTCCGCTTTGTCAGGTCAAAGTGAAATAACTTTCACTGATAAATATCCAACAAATGCTCCGGTCGCCTTTCTAATCTGGGAACTGTGGGCTGGAATTCCAGACAGATGCATTTTCTCCATCACCAGCATCTAAATTGCTTCTGTAGCTTTGCTGCATCATCCTGCGGTGCCAGTCAGATACGACGCAGCAGGTCGCGTCTAAACCAGACCTCAAATAATAAATCAGCAGGACCGTGGAGCTTCCAGCCCTTTGAAACCGCTCGGAACACGCCCTGCTCCAGACCAGGGCCCTGTTTACGAAGAGAGATCAGTGTCCCCGGGCTTTCTGTGTTATCTGGATCCTCTTACCCCAACGTTGGTATCGGCTCGCTAAGTTAACCCCCTGCATGTTCACGTGAAAGGGGCGGGGCTGGCAGCATCTAACCAATCTAAAAGAGGGAATTTCACAGGTCATATGACTTCATAGAAAATGATCCATATGAGATCCACCTACACCTGATGTTATCACATTGAAAAAATCTATCAATAAAATGCAACTCTGTTGTAAAAGGACGCGATTAATGCCGGAGCACATCGTTAATCTGGTGACGGATGAAAACTCGACTTGTTGGGATGGTGCGCGGAACAATCGATGGAATTTTGGTAATGACCTGGATCCAGTATTTTGGGAAAAGGATTCATTACCATTGTGAGAGGGACAGTATTCCCATATTTGTGTCTTATAAGGAAAAGTCAGAATCCTGTAAACAGAATTCGGGTTCAGCGTGACCGTCCCTTCTGTCATATAGCAAAGTTTGTTCACCGTCAGAGGACGACTCCAGAGTAAAGCGTTTGCAGAGGTCGGGGCACAAAGCTGTTTTCCCACAGACGTCTATAGGACAGGAAGTATTTTTGCTGTCGCCCCCTGGTGGCTGTTAGAAAGAATGCTGGCTTCAGAGCCGGCAGCTGCGCCCATCTTGCACTCTGGCTGTGACCCTACAAAACTGTTAAAATATATAGGACATTAACTAATCTTTTCCTTTTTAATGACATAATGACTGTTTGTCCATCCCTGCAGTTTAGTTGAGCTCGAGCCAGCAGCACTGAATAAATCCCCGGTCAGCCAATTAAAAGAAGTAGAAGTAGGTGAACCTTTGAAGGCTCATTAGCAGCTGCATACAGTAGCCTTTGTTTGTGAATCACTGGGGGTCTTTCATCCAGTCTGCTTTGGGCGTTGTGCGACAGTTAGCTGTCGGCTGCATGTTACAGCTGCTGTGTAGGTTTCCTGCGTCTTGTTGTCTCCATTTGCACTCGCTAACTTCCCCCGCCAGCTGCTCCTGAGGGTTAGGTATTGCACTCAGTACTTTTTAGGCTACAACCTGCTTTTCGTCAGTACTGCTGAGTACCGATTAGCTCTAAATCAGTCTGTACCCAAACTCCTCTGGGAGGAAAGAGCCCAGACCATGTGACAACAAATGCATGTGACAAGAAGAGGTGAGCCAAAAGCATTCTCAGGTCTGGTTACACTTTTCAAAACTTGATGCAGACAATGTTGCAGCATCTGTGGCAGCACACGTAACCGAGGAAACCTGGCCTGCAGCTGAGGTTAGCAACATGTAAGAAGCTAACTCATGGATGATGGTGAGACATCGATGGTTTCATCAGCATCTTCAGGGTATTCAATAGTTGGATACATTGTTGTCACAGAATTATCATTTTTAAACTGGCTGCACTGAAATTTCTCATCAGCTGTTTACGGTAAACAAACGCGTGAGCGGGTCTGTGCTTTTTTTTAAGAGAAAATGTTGAGTTTATTATTTCCAGGTAACGAGGTATCAAAGCGGACCCCACCACCTGACCTCCAGTGTCTCAGCTGGTCTGTGATTAGAACTGTACCTACCGATTACAGAAGAACAGCCTCTCAGGTTTAACTGAGCTCAGCTCCCAACATCTTTCTCAGCTGCTGGAAGAATTCATGTTTACCTCAAGTCTGGCCTACGTGCTCGACTTCAGCCGCATCTGATAAACTTTGACGCAGGAAATGTTAAATATGATCGCCGTTCTCAGAAAGCCACGAAGTTAAAGATGTGTGAATTTTTGCTGATGAAGTTGCTTCTGAGGACGTGTCTGCAGCCTGTGGGGTTTCCAGTAGTGACACATCTGGCCTGTTCACACTCCAGCAGTAACAGGAAGTCGGTGCCCCATTACATAAAACTCCTCGTGAGGCGACTGTCTGAAACGAATACAGACGATCGGCTTCCCGCCGCTCCGGCAGAGCTGTGAGGATGCAGTTGTCACCTTAAACCGTACACACTGAATTCTTTGAAACAACTTCACTTTCACACAGACGGAAGATCAAATCTTTGGCCTCTGTTTGAGTCTCAGAGGGCTTCTGTAAACAGAGGGTTTCCCAAAGGAAAATGTTGGAAAATGGTGATCATTTCATATTTCCTGTTTTGTCCCATAAACAGCTCAGATGTGGATGAGAAGAAAATGTTCGCCTTAACGTGAGGTTGCTTGGTTATTATTTAATGGGACTGATAATTTTAATTAACATCGTGCAGTGACGGAACCCTAAAAAGGACTTTTAAAGGGATTTCCTTGAACTTTAAATATAATTCCCATGAAATTAGCACAGAGGATGGAGGAAGCAGGCTCATCCTGCACGTTTCAGATGATCCTTCAATCAGCTCACCTGGAAATCTGCCTTTTCTTTTCAACACATTTTGATGGCTGAAGTAAAGTTTGAGTGAGTTTGGCTGAAAGCATCGCTATAAATTTGGTCCCATCTTGTTGTTCTAGTCAGTGGAGCCAGAAGACGCCCCACAGCATGCTAAATGCTAACGATCAGAAGCTAAATCGGGTGATTTGTGCACACAAATTTTTCTGAAAGTTTAAATGTCTGTTTGCAAACGAGTGCATAGTGAGTGCAAAGCGGCTCTGAGCTCTTATCGTCTCAGTCAAATTATATTTGAACTTTCAAATGTGTCTGAAACGCTCGCCGAAAACAAGATGGCCGAGCTCAGGGACGTGAAACGACTGGCACGCGTTCACGTTTTCTTAAATGTGTTTGTTAAAGCTTCTCCTCACTTCCTGCTCCAAAAGTGGAGGTTGATCTGAAATCTGTTTCTGGAGATGAGCCGAGTGTGTGCGCAGTAATCCCAAAGCTCAGACCGAACTGAGGAGCTGCGCCGAGGCCCAGGGTAGGATAAAGGATTATTCCGGTCTGTGAATCAGTCCAGGAATAATAAAAAAAAAAAAAAAGCAGACTGGATCATCTCTTAATGTTCTGGGAGTTCTTTCCCGCTTTTATTTCATTCCTCGTGTTTTATCTGCTTTTCCGCAGGTGTAAACGAGCGTGAACCCTTTAACGATTCTCGGCGTCTTTATTCCCAGCGCGCGCTGCGCGGAGTTGATAAAGTTGTTTCTGTTTGTGGCTGAATGAGTCATTTATCTGTTGTTGTCTTGCAGCCATGGCAACTTTGTTTCCTTGTGAACAAATTTTTGGTCAGTTTTTTCCTTTTGTGGTTATAATATAAATACCAATGAGGCTCCAGTGCAATAACCTTTTTTAATATAAGTTGATTAAAAAAAAGTCTATTTTTGATAACTTTGAGAATGTCTCCGTGTGGAAAGCTGTCAGATGCAACAGCCACGCTCTGTGACCACGTGCGTAGCTTCCTGTCCCATCCTGGAGCGGTCCGCGCTCCCAACCGGAGGCTTCGGCTGTAAGAAGAGTGAGGATGAGGAGTGAGGAGTCCTGCAGCAGCTGGTCTGACCCACCACGGGCCCGACCGCTGCTTTTATAGACACACACAGATGTTCGGTGCTTCTTCTTTCACTGCCTGCTGCAGCTGCTCTTACAAAGTGTGTGTGCAGGCTACAGAACTGGGACACACCACGCTGACATAGCAGCGCACCTTGAACTTTGACCTCCTGGGTAAAAGTGTAGTGGAGCAGAGGAATGTGGGTCAGACTGATCAGAAAAACAGGCTGGAAAATGTACGACTGCATGAAGTCAGACATTCAAAAAGAAAAGAACCAAAATGTGTGGTTTTTATTTTTGAAAGTGGCCGGACTGAAGATGACACAGGTGTGCAATCGCAGACCTGCTGCTGGTTTCTGGACCTCAGCTTCAGTGTTCTGGTGGAGGATTTGTTTTTAAGAAGTGACTCTGTGGTTATCACAGATGCTCAGAAACCTCCAAATAAAATCCTAGAGGTTCCCTCAGCTTCCCGGCCGGTCTGTTAGTACGTTTAACTGCAGCTGCATAATTATTGGTCAGATAATTGCATCGAGGCCGAAATGAGCACGACGGGTATTTTTGTTAAAAAACAAAGTCTTAAATCTTACAGAAATGAAGTCTGACTTACTTTTCTCCCTTTTTGTCAGCACTGAAAAGACTCATCAATGTTCTCTTTTTTTAAAATCATTGTTTGTTTTAAAGAGTGAGAAAATTAGAGGAAGAAACCTGTGAAACAATCCACAAAATATGAGCTGCTTCTGTGCGCAAAACCAGCAACACAAAAGTGTGTTGGTGTGAGTCGCTGTGTAAAACAGGATGTGGGGTGGGGGGGGGGGCAGTTTGGAGGGGAGCTA
>VUQJ01022045.1:17960-40972 GCA_015108635.1 Andinoacara biseriatus | reverse complement strand
ATCTCACAATTTATCACACATAACACATACGCAAATGTTATGACCTATTGCTTTTGAAACTTTTACACAGGGCAGCAACTTTGTTGTATATATTTCAGAGTTCAATTTATTCTGCTAAGCCTGGGGCACTAGCTGTCCTTACAAGGTAGATTTGATGGCAAACTTCTCAGATTATTTAGGCAATAAAACAACAATTGTGAAAGAAGAGAAATTCATCAGGGTTGCTCAATGGGGTTCTTGAGGATGATTCTCATGATGTCGAGAAATTTAAAAAGACGTCTTTGTTTTGTGAGTTACTGTTCAAAGGCGGCATTCACAGAGTTTGTTTCCCAGCATCTCTGGGGGCTTGCCAAAAGCTTTGCCATGGCACAAGTGATTTTATGTAAGAGTGGCATGGGAAATCAAATTGATGTCTCTCTCTCTCTCTCTCTCTCTCTGTGTCTGTCTCTGTGTGTGTTATTTTGTGACCAGGCTAAGGCTGGTTGGGGTGTAAAAAGTACTTTGAGTGACAACCAAGTGATAAATTGGAACAATCTTGTGTTTTTGTGAGCACTTCCATAAATATAGAAGTCAAGATTTGACAACTTTAGTGTGGGGAGCTGGTAGAAGTGCAAAAAAAGAGGAAAAAAGTACCTAAAGAATTACTTTTTGTCTCATCATTTCACGATTTCTTTGTTGTTGTTGTTGTTGTTGTTGTTTTTTTGTTTTTTTTTTTAGAATAAGGGGATTACCTTACCAAACCTTATTATGAAATTATTACTTTTACATGATTTTTGATGCCTTCAAAATTTATTATGTCAACCTGCTGTGGTGAAATAATTAAATAATTGATTAGATTATCACAAAAACAGGAAATCACTTGAATTATACAACAAAACCATCACTCATGTGCAACATCACTACTGTAAGGAGCAATGTAAGCGCACCAAAAATGAGTGCATAAAAGCAAGTTTGCATTTAACATATAAAATGCTTATACAAATGTATTTATTTCCATCCTCAAAACCTAAAATAGTGTGATTATTTTTCTAACCTGTCTCTGCCTCTACTGCGCTTTAATATATTGTTACTGATTTATGATTAATATGTGCTATAACACATATATTTACAACTGGTCATGTTAGGTGTGATCCAACTACTCCAGACCTCTAAAAGGACACCCCAATGCAACACTTGGTGAAAAACAAGTGGTGTTATCAGGGCCATCTGTTGGACATTTTCCAGACACACAAGAACTAAAGTCATCAATTTCTCCAAATGATCACAAGACCTTGAGGCTATGTTCAAGGCGCCGTGTGAACTTTGTGATGGGGGCATCCTCTCCCCCTCATATTCTTGTGATACTATGAAGCACGTACTGGCAAAGATCTCGCACAGTTCATCTTGAGTGGATAAGTACCATACAGTGAAGTCATGCACAAACAGACAATGCTTACTAAGATTTGGGGAGAAATCCAGGCAGTGTTCAGAAACAGACAAACCCCGGCCCTTCCTTTCATGCTCCGCACGACTGTTTACCTAAAACCCATCCCTTGTTAAATCACAACCTGCTGCTGACTGAGAAGTTTAATGATACCTGCAGGCTGCTATAAATTAGTATCTGCTATTATAAGTCATTTATTTCTCTCCTCTCAGTCTTTCCTCATCCTGCCTCGGAAGGGTAAGGGTTGAAGTCTCGGTCAGGACCCCTAAATGTCCTTCCTGTCTTTCCTCCAATCACAAGACTGGCTTTTGAGAATTGTTGGTGTAAGGTCAGATGATGTACAGCAGAAGCATGATTGTGCTCTGTGTCAACAGTGCTGCACACACACACACACACACACACATACAAACACTGTGCTCCATGTGGTTTCAAATATTAAAAGTGCTAAAGCATCCTATTATGTGCATTTCAATATCAGATTTCACATTAATCTAGTCACTGGCAGCAGACTGGACTAAAACCAGTTAGGCAAGGTCATCGCTAAAGCTTCCAAAACAATCAGTAGAATATGCATGATAGCATTATGTGAGAACTGATCTTCATACCAAAGTACCACTTTCTGTATGTCTCACCATGTCATATTTGAACTGACGTCTTCATGTCAAACAACCTGGAGAATAGAACGAGGGATGAACAGGAGAAAAGCCAGAGACTGAAGACTGAATTAGCTTGTGGCAGAGGGCCTCATGCAGTAACAGACGGGAGATCAATATTTACAGACACTCCCCATCTTTAGACAGCATTCATGTTAGAACGAACAAACAGTCCTCGCTGTGAAGGTAATGCCCAGCCCACACATTATACTGCATGTTCACACAATACAAAAGTATACTCTCTTTCTCTCCTCCCTTTCCAACCATACAGAGACACTATTCCCTGAGACAAAAGCACAGGTAAAGGTTGACAAAGGGTGTCTTTGGTTCTTTGGAGTCACACACCCACTAGCCGTTGTCTACATTCACCCTGCAATTATCTCCTCACAGACCTAATTCTGGCAGTTAAGTGGCTGGCTAAAAGCATGTGTACACAAACAGGGCCAGAGAGCAAGGCTGTGAAGGGGGTTTATCTGTCAGCTCCATCACACACCTGATAGATGGCCATCGCCATGCCTGACAGGAAGCTATTCAATCTGACCTCACAGGTGACTTGAACTACAAGCATAATGCATGCTTGCATACACACAATCACACAGATATAAACACAAAACAAATAGGTGAAATACAGGTTAAGATAACTTGACAATTATAGATCGTAACAAATGACTGACGGCAATTTTGCATGTTATAATTTTGTCAGTCTATAACAGTCTGTACTGGAAATGGTACTGGCTGGTAGGGATGCTGATCATAACTCACCAAAATTGCAGCACTGAAGCCATAAAGTCTACCTATAAGTAAAAAAGGTAGATAAGACTGACTATCCTATACTGGTGTTCTAAAACAGCTAAGTGCTATGTTATGAGTGCAAATGGAAAATGCACACACAGGCAAGAAAGATGGGACTGGAGCACACTGATGAATTCACAGCCTTTAAGTGTACAAACAGTCTAACTGTAATGTCAAAGTGTTTGCTGTCTGTTTGCGCAGCTAAAGGCTATGAATTAATCAGTGTGGATCAGTTCATTCTGTGCTTTCTAAATGTGCCGTCCTTCAGCTGAGAAGCATCTGATACAAAAAAAAAACAACTTATCAAAAAACAAATAAAACAAAACAAAACTGAGAAATATATATAAGGTGGCAGAATGGCAGGGTAACATGACTGCATGAGCCAGTCATGTTACCCTGGGTGAAGTGAGCAAAACCGGCTCTAATGGGATGGATGAGAGATGTAACTTAAGCCAGTGTGAATGGACTCATTGTTGCTTTGGCTTAATTAGGCGTGACAAGCGAGGCGTGAACAGATTCCCATCATTAGGCCCCCTAAAAAGCCCATTAGAATCAATGGTCCACGCTCCGGTCAGACTTTCTGTCTACCAGCCAGGCAGCCTCCTGCCCCTTTTGCAGAACACTGGATAAAGTTACAGCCACCCAGCCACGGCTAACTCAAACAAGGCAACTCTATAGCTGCGGCCCTAACGCCCCAGATAATGCAATTGACGCCATGTTCAAGGGAAAAGGGGAGGATGATGAGAGAGGTGGAGACATGTGGTTATGGGTAAAGTGTGCAAGAAAATGCGTGTAGAAGAAAGTGTATGATTAAGAGTGTGTGTGTCCAAAAAATAAGCCAACCTGCACGACACAGAACTGTACCAGACAACTGGCAGCCAGTGTGGCTGATAAACTGCAGGGATTAGCAGGCACTTCTGGAGCCCAAGTGGCCCTATCAATACAGGACCAGGCCCATTGATCTGTTGTCTGGCCGGGTGCTGGGGCTAATTCCTGGACCTTGGCTATGAGTGCTCCTCACTAGGGAGGTGGGAGGAGGGCGGAGGTGGGAGAAAGTCTGGCTGGCTACTAGTGGCGCCATCCACAGACCCGACTGGATTTGAAGGCTCAGTGCTTACTATATACCAACTCAATAGTCCTATTGCCACAGTGTGGCTCATTAGTCCCAGTCTGGGATATTAATCATAAGATTTAAAAATCAAATTGCAAAAAATAAAATAGAATTTATTTCAGATATATTTAAACTGGCAAATCAATTTTGGTGTTAAGTAAAACCACAGAAAATTAAATTATGAGCACTATTTGTCATACGACGGTGATACTCTATGATGTACAATTCAGCCAAATACATTACATCAGATAAGAATATTATCTAGAATATCTGATCACCAAAAGAAATTTGGTGATTTATTAACAGACTAGAAAAACGTTGATGAATTATTTGGTAAAAGCTCAATTTCCGTTTGTTTACCGAGTGTTTTATAGAAAGATCCATATGCTCAAATAAGGTCAAATGACCATGTTACATCAGCCAAAATTTCACTTACATGAAGAAAAATTTTGCGTGGGGTGTTTGTCAAAGTTAAGGATGGACAAAAAAAGAGCCAGTTCTTTTTTTTTAACTTCAATATGTAGCAATCATATGCTCCTTTCTTTTCAGCTGGCCTGATGCTATTGTTTTTGCCACAGAACGCACACAAAATAATCTGATCACTCATGACTTGCAGCAGTAAAATGTGGTAAAGCTGATTAGTGCAACATAAATGTAGACAATAAGGAAACATATTAACAGTAAAACAAACAGAGTTCGGTGTAGCGTGACGTTTTTACTGTGGAAAAAGAGAAAGGGGGAAGAATGAATAATGGACTGGGCTTAATCCTGCTACCTCATTCGGTATTGGTGAAGCCAGAAGATAAGCACCCGCTGCTGAATATTTAATGGCTGAAACTAAGTGACTACCTGGCTGTCTGTTTGACTGACAATTTCATTCTGCTGCTGACGTTGATGGCATAATTGTACAGCTACCTGAGCTAGTGAAGCGCACACACACAGCACATCATATATTCATATACAGAGCATATTAAGTTATATTATTTTTTACTATATAGGTATTGTTATTTTATTAAGTTATTTTATTAGACTGACATTACATTGAGCATTCAGAATATGAAAAACACGACTGAGGGCCATGATAGCAGCTCTGTGAGCCTTTACTCACCCACGGTTGTGTAAAATACTAATATCTTTACAATAACAATACTAAAATAATAGTTTTAAATAGGTAAACAGGTATGCCATGTTATCTTCCAAATTTTGTGAAATTTGAGATTTTGGTGTAAGCATAAGCGACCCAATAATACTCGATTGAAATTACTGCCCGCGTAGTAATTCGCTACACTAAAAATGTCAATGAATGAGTCAGTGGAAATGCCACGTCAATAGTTTTGTTGTTCTTCTTCTTTTGAAGCACTTCTCTACAATTTGCACACCCACTGACTTGCAAGATTAATGAATAGAGCTGGTCTTCAGGACAGGAGTGGCTTCGGTGTTACCTGGGTATATGAGCTGACATGTCGGCCATAAATACTCCCTGTTAGATGACAAATGTACAGACATTCTGAGCTAACTGAATAATATTAAAATAATAAAATAATATTTTAATTGTAATGAATATACTCAGCTTGAACATTGTTACGTAAAAACATGAGCAGAGAAAAAGTAAGAGTTTTTTTTTTTTTTTAAATGCTGTTTTTTTCTGTTGCCTGCATTGCAGATGGTGACTTTGGCTCCACACCTAACCAGAAAAATTAGTACAGTCAGCAGACTGTACAGATTAGGGTTAAAGTGGGATTCAGCGGGTGGAGAGAGATCGGTTATAGTGGCTCGGAGTGAAGAAAAGAATCACAACTCACAATAATTTCTGTTATGAGTGTCATGTGTGAGCGGTGTGGTGAGCACAGTGGATCCAAATGCAGAATTATTGAAACTGACTGAACTTAAAAGGTGACTTTATTGCAAACGGAATCTAAACAGACAAAACTGAGAAGGACACTGGTGGCACACAGAAACAAAACCAACATATCCATGAGGGAGGATGCAACAGGGAACAGAGGGAAACGCAGACAATAAATACACTGGGGACGACGAGGGAAAACAGGAAACAGCTGGGGAGAACAGGTGGACCAAATCATACTAATGAAACACAGGAAGCAAAACTAGACACAACACACCGGGAACACAAGACTGTCAAAATAAAAACAGGAAACACCAAACAGGGTGGACGCAGACGTAACACAAGGGGCTGGCACAGAGGAATAAACATACACAGGCGACAACACAGGGAAGTAAAACCACAACAAAGCCAGAACTAAGATGAAACAAAACACAAACACACAAAACACTGGGCCACCGGCCCAAGATCATGACAATGAGCTCCAGAACATCATCTTTGTTTGCAGGCTGTAATCAGCTGACCTGTGCTGCTGCTCTGAGGTTTACTGCTCTTTTTGGATTAACACAACTGAATTCAATAAGATGTAACCCAGTATTTCACGAGCTATCATACCTTATTTCCATTCCCTACACTGACAGTAAACTGTTAATACTGTCTTTATACTGGACTGCTTACAGGTGATATAAAGTGAATGCATCTATGCATCATCAGCTTAAATTCATTCTCATCTCTGTTACACTTGATGTAACCTAACCGACCATGAACACCGCACCCTCTGTGCACCAGTCCAACACAGAGTTTTACTGTAAATCCACCACAGTACAGCAAACCCACCTTTTTATCCTACACTAAACTGCAGTAATTTCAGGCAACCTTTGAATATCACACGGTTAGTATACCTCAGTTTTACAATATGCACGAACATAACATCTCATCATATACAGATCTAATATCTGATTTAGAAAATGAGGACATTAGGTGTAAGCTTTAAATTTCCATTTGATCAGATGTCACCAAGCAGTCCTTACCTTTAAACATCACCTCTCTTCTTCTTCTCCTTTTTTTGTTTCTCCATCTCTGAGTGAAGTTATCTGTCATTTCTAGGAAATACAGCAGCTGTACATTTAGGGAGCAGACACACACAGTAACAAACTGCACACAAACAATTTGTGTGTTTGCTGATATTTATTGAACTATTAGAAATGTTGCATTTGAAATTACCTGCAACTTACATTACTCCCTTTGTGTTCACTCTTCTTCTGTAGGACTAGCTAAATGCTGAAGTACCACGACCACAACTTATAGACTTTTGCACCAAAAATGGATTGTTCTGGCCCACTTTGACCCCTGAGTATAGCACTGTAAATAATGCATAATTATGTGGTTTTGGCCCTTTCATCTCTTTGTATACTATAAGGCCTGGTGACACACCAATAAGATTGCCTCTTCTGTGTTATTGTTCCCTCCATTTAGGCACAAATCGGTTTGATGTTTGAAGGCTCGCAGTGATGTGAGTAAAAACTTCCCTCGAATGTGTTAAACTTAAAGTAACTTGCCTGTTTTGAAGATGTATGGAGTAGAAAGTGCTAACTTTAAGTTATCTTACACTTTAGGAAAGCTTATTTGAATAAATCTAGGCTTTTTTACCTCTGTGACATTATCTCATGTGGGCATGTTACAAATGTTACTCCCAGCTGAAATCATGCAGCTATGTGTTGAAGCATGTGTTTATTGCATTACTTATACTATCTTAATTAATCTGTCCAACTCAAACAGTGACCGTGCTTATTACCTCTTAAAATTCTACATTTTCTTTCTCTGGACCTGAACAACGCCCTCCTGCAACACCGAAGAACTCCATCTGTCCTGCCTTGACAGCAGCACCTGACGTTTGGCTCATCATGTATGCCTCGTATTCAGTATTGTGGTCAATACTGAGGTGTTTAATGAGGTTTGTTGTGTTACCACAACTTCTCACTGTTTTCCCACAAACAGTTTGTATCTTGGCTATTTGTGGAGCTGAAATAGCTCCACACGTGAGCATTTGCCATTGTGTCTATGTTCCGATCTGCACTGGATACTATTACTGTCTGGAGAAGAAAAAAATTGCCAAGTCACCTTCCTGTTTTTGTTGAAAACCAAGTATAAAATTAGTTTTGATATCTTATTGACGGCTCACATCAGCTGATGGCTCAGCTAATATTCTTCTAGGGCCAATTGACTTGTAAGAAGTACTATTTAAGCTGCTTCCATCTACCCAATTGCTACTCATGTGCAAGCTGCTTTGCAACCCCTCAATCCCAGGAAGGTTGTACTTTTCTTGCTTTCTGGCTTGTTTACTGTCGTGTCTACTGTCAATGGTGCCTCCTCTAAAAATATTACTAATATCTTCACACATTAGGCCTGAGATTTTATAACAAAAATACTGAACACATAATTGCTAAGCTTTAGCCAATTTGTGGAATGGGTTTATTTTTGAGAACCTACATAACATACAGTCAGGTCCTTAATTTGTTGAATAAAGACACAGATTTTGTAGTTTTGCCTGTGTACACCATCTCAGTGGACTTTAAATCAAACAATCAAGATGTGATCGAAGTGCAGACTTTCAGCTTCAATTCAAGTTTTTGTTTAAATGCATTACTTTTTTTATTAATCACAGGATTGCATTGGGTTTTTGCAGTTTGCTTTGGGTCATTATCCATTTGCACTGTGAAGCACTGTCTGATCAGTTTTGCTCAGTTCTGATCTGAGTACAGCCCTGCACACTTCAGGATTCATCCTGCTACTTCTATCAGCATTCACATCATCAGTAAACACTAGTTTGACCCAGTTCCACTGGCAGCCATTCATCCCTATGCCATAACATTGCCTCCATCATGTTTGACAGATAATGTGGCATGCTTCAGATCATATCATCCATATTTTCCTCTTCCCATCATTCTGGTGCAAGTTCACCTTGGTTTCATCTTTTCAAAGATTTTTTTTTTCAGAGCTCTTTCAGATGTTTTATGGCAAAGTCTAATCTGGCTTTCTTGTTCTTGAGTGTAACCAGTGGTTTGCACCTTGTTTTAAATCCTCTTTATTTACACCAATGAAGGTGTCTCTTGATTGTGGACTTTGCCAATGATACCTACCTCCTCAAGAGTGTTCTTGATTTGGTTAAATGGTGTGTAGCTGTTTTTCTTAACTATGGAAATAATTTTGTCATGATGCACTTCAGCTGTCTTCTGTGGTCTTTGAGGCCTTTTGGTGTTGCTGAAGTAGACATTCTTTTAAAGAATGTACCAGATAGTTCATTTGGCCACTGCTAAAGTTTTTGCTGTTTCTCTGATAGATTTTTATTTTTTCAGTCCAATGATGACCCTCCTCACTGGCAATCTTTGGCACTCATATTCAAAAATTATGGACCTAACAGTAAAATCTTTTATATATAGTACAACGAGTAAACTGCTTGTTTTTATGGGTGTTACTAAGGATGTGCTAACCAATATTTCAGGTAAACAAGTGAATCTCTCTTTTGTAAACTAAACTGGTTGAATATGAAAGCAGGTCGGGTTCTGACACCTACATTTTACCGCTGAATGCTGCTATATGAATAGTATACGGTAAGAAGTAAAGCATCTGTTTTCCTCTCATTTCAACCCCCATTCCACCTTGTCACCACTTTCCCTCATTTCCCCCCTCGCTGCCCTTACTGGGTCATCTCCATCTCTCCATCTACTCTCATCTTTCAGAAGACCCATCTCCCTAAAATCAACTCGAAATAACTTTTCACCTCCAAATTCCTTCCAGAGACATCCACTACCTCTCGGCGCCCTTTTGAGAGAAACCCCATTCATATTTGATTCACGTCTGAGCAGAAATGGCAGTAATGTCTCCTGTAATCGTGACGAGTGTAATCAAGCGGGCTTTTGATGGGCTAATGCTCGGACTCGCATACCACTAGTGTGTCAAGAGTGATATTTTATTTGGCAGTTGTGTCACTTTTTTTTTTTCTAAAAAGCTTTTCTTTGATTTCCAGACAAAAAAGCTCATAAGATTCACTTGACATTTAGATCCATTTTTCTTTTGTTTGCCTTATTTCTGTCAGAGCAATGAAAAAGACTGAGTCTCTGAAAACAGATTTCTTTATTCTTCCAATTTATTGCATTTTATTTTTAGCATGGGTTGAGAATTTATTGCAGTTGCTTTGTTATATTTAGTGTAGCAGAAGGAAAATAAAGGTATATGTACACTACAGACTCCATTCTGGGATTATATTTAAGTGTTCTGACAAAGGTTTTTCTTTCAATCTGTTGTTCCATATGCTTTACAATGTTTGTTCTCATCTCCTCTGTGAGTCAAAATTAAAAATAGTTGGTAAAACACTTTAACCCAGGCATTGATAACCTTAGGTGTTTTGTGTAAAGCAGAGAAATGATGGAGAAAATATCTGATGGATGGGTTTGTAAGAACGTAACACCACTTATTCAGGCCACTCATAAAGACTGCTTTGTTTACTCCTTTTTTTGTATTATTCCTTGCAACAGTAAAAGAAGGTCGAAGCATTTTCTATTTGTTTTTTAAAATAATATTTAAAGTGGTTAATTTATGCTCCCGTGGCCTTGCTGCACTGCATGGAAGAGTTACTTTGGTATTACCAAAACCCAACCGCACATTATTTAAAAAAGGAGATATTGTCACAGGTGAAAAAGATCTGTGATGACTGTGGGAGAAAGGGTGGGAAAATGTCAGCGCTGAAATGGCTTTAATGTGTCGTATAATCGCAACAAGTGTGAAATCAAGCGGGTTTTGATGGGCTAACTGTTAAAGTGCTTCCCCGCTCACATGTCAGGAGGGATATTACATTTGGCAGCCTTGTCACGTTTTTCGTAAAAGCTTTTCTCTGGTTTGCTGACAAAAAGGCGCTCTCGAGAACCCGACGGCATTTACATCCATTTCCTTTTCACTCCAGTATTAGGGAGAAGGTTTCAGCCAACCAGATGTTTAATACCCAACCTGCACTGATCTGGGGTGGGGATCTGTGCTAAATCAATGAGAATTTCTTAACTGGCTTCTCTTCTTCCTGCACAGCCATCGTCTTCCTTTGAAAGAATCGTTTCAAAAAGACTAACAGACACAGTTCTGAGATGAGTTTATTCTCTATAGATTGTTTCTCCATGAGGCCACCGGCACCATGTCATGTGTACACATACCTGTATGCACATGACTTTGTGCATGGACCCATTTAAGTTCTTGTCTCCATGCTGCTTGCTGTGTGTTATGGTGCCCGGGATCTTTCTAATCAAACCTGACACCAGACTAGAGGCCCCTTATGTCCCTCACTAATTTCACCAGTAAATGCACTCCAGTATCCCTCCACCAGCCTGACAAGGGCCAGACTGGGGCTCCAATCAATTGGCTCTGATGATAAATAGCTTCCAGAGCTGTGCCAAAATGATTATTTCTCAGTCGTAACCTGTGCAGACTCAGGTGACATTGGCCAAGCTGAAAAAGCAGGAGGTTGGTAGTTCACTCTGGGACTAACACATTTTTATACTTACACATTCATAAATACACATACAGCAGAGCAATAACCCTAAACATTAATGCTTTGATGCGTGCGCCTCACTACCTCAGCATTTCTGTCAAAATAACCACTGTTTTCATGGAATAAACTGATTCTGAAACGCCTCCCAAATAAAAGCAGAGGCGAGTTTTAAATTTCACGACTATATTTAAATTTAGAGATAAACCAGGAGCATGTGAAGGTTCCAGCCTAAACAAACTCAGGATGCCAGAGAGTGTGGGTCTTAAAACACATTTCCACCGGGGATCAGGTGACTTCTGATTAGTGCTAGTTAAAGTCCTGGATATCCTCCTCCCCGCGTTCATCCACATTGATTAGACAATTATGTAGGGAAGTCAAAACAGACTCTGAAAGAGATATATTACATCCGCTTTCTATGAACCTAAAATATGCTGTCTTTTGTCTCTGAACAATAAATTCAATATTGCTAACATTACAAGGAGTCATCATTTAAGACTAGCTCTCCTTTGAAATCCAATCTACTGAATTTTCAGTGATTTCAAAGATACAATCTACTGCATTCGCTACATGAATTCCTGCAACACCCAAATTGACCCAGGCATGTCTTTTTCCACTTCAGCTTCATTGATAGAAAAGAATGGCATGTCTACAGAAAACGGGAATGAACTCAGGTTCTTACAGTTGTAAATTATTTTTTAGCTCTGACACATAGCTAACACCTGCAATGATTTCCCAAATGGGCCTTTGATTGCAAACTGGGGTTGCTCACCTTTGCGAACAGTTTTCTTCTCTTTTTTTTCCCCCCCTCTCACTTTTCGCTGCCTTGTTCGGCTTGTTGGAGAAGATGTTGATGAAGAATTATGTGATGTTTGTTTTAGTTGGGAGCTTGAACATATTTCATGGTGTTAAGGTCATAAGGCAAGTCAAATTCTATGTGGTGTGGAGAGGAAATATGAGCCTTTAAAGCTCTTTAAGTGATTCCCTCACTGTCTTGGCCTCGGGACTAGACTAGGCTTGTTTCAACACACCCAAACTGAGCAAGACCGAGAGCTATACATTGACAGGGGACTGATTTGTGAGAGGTTTTTGGGGCAAAAAGGCTGCAACCTAAAGCATGGCATAAAATTATTGTTGGGCGCAGTAGGGGTTCAGTGATTAACACTCCAACAATTACTTGCTGTAGCCTGAGTTTATTGTTTTGGTATGAGTGCTGCACCAATACAGTGTAGATGTCTGTAAGTACAAGATGTTTTTTACACGTTAAAATCTGCTTCTGAATAGTCCTCTTTCTTTGTTTCTATTAGAGTTCATTTTAGGGACATGACCTTCAGAGTGATGAACAACCGCTAATCCTAAGGGAAAAAAGAAAAGGAAAGAAACATATCTGGGAAAGCACGGTTGGGATTTTCCTGCTGCAGGCGTCAGAATATCAGGGAAAATGGATGTGCTAGTTTAACGAAAACCCATCTGGGGACATAAAGGGTGAATACATTACTGTAGTGTAGTGACTGTTTGTATCTGTGCAGAATCCCTTGTACCCATTTTGGCCCTCCTCCAGCTGAGTTCTCAGACAAGGAAGAGGAAAATTGCCCCAGTGAACACTGTATAAGTGAGATTCACTGATACTAAGAGAACCTAATTTCAAAACAGCCCTGATCCTTACAGCCTGTCAGTTGTTCCTTCTTGTGCCCTCAAGTGAGAGCCTTGTGGTCAGCTCATTAAGGGATTTCACACATGTGATCATACTGTACATGTATGAGTGTTTGGGGTCCATGCATGGGAGTCTTTTTCTGTTGCTCACTTATTCTCCTTCCCCCTGTGTCTGCTCTCTGTCTCCTTCACCTCATCACCTCTCAGTATCTTGCCACAGAGAAGGAAGGAAGCCATGAAGACCATCGCAGCCTGATTTGTTTAAGAGGCTGTTTTCCTGTGAGGTGTCTCTTTGTGTGTGTGTGTGTGTGTGTGTGCGTGCGTGCGTGCATGAGCGCGCGTGTCCATGTGTGTGGGTGCACCTGTGGGAGATGATCAATCAGTCAACGAGGAAAAGAGACGAGTGATAATACCAGATATGTTTAATTGCATGGCATGTTTGGCATAAGTCCTGGGTGAAGTGGCAGCCTGGATGAGACCCATGGCAGACATATTGCACGCACAAAATCACGTATGCACACACTTATCCTTGGAGTGTGTCCCTCCTTGTCAGCCAAGTGGTGCTACGCTTTGATCTTGACACTGTGGGTCAATCCAAGTCCACCTCTCTCTCCCTCTCTCTCCCTCCCTTTAGCCGTCTGGATGGCTGGCCTGACGGCCTTGGGGTGTTTAGGTTCTGGAGGTATCCCAATTTCCTCTTCTAATCATGACATCATCTTGCCTAAATAGGTTAAAGATGTGGCCAGGATATTCCCCGCTTCCTCTTTCTAGCTTTGCCAGCCACACCAATAGACACTATTAATTTTTTGAAAAACAACAGCTGCTGGAACAAATGTAGAAATAATGCATGTAAGTGCTGTTTTGTTGAGGGGTTAAGATCATGCACAACTGTCCTCAATATGTTAACGTTTTCAGATTAGGCTGTTTTTTTTGCATTTTGTTAGTGTTGCAGGGTAAATAGGTTTCAGTGCAGTCCATATTCAGATCATGAGGTAATTCAATAGTCCATCCGTTCATCAGCAGTTTGAAGATTGTGTCCCAGCCTCAGACTTGATTAAAGGCTAAGCCTGATTAGAGGTGAAGAGTAGCTGAGGCCTGCCTGGCCTGTCAATAGCTGTTAACTTCACCTCCACCAGCTTGAGTAATCACACCAAGAGTGGCTCATCTGGCTTGCTCTGTGCTGAACATCTTCTCTCCTCTCCTCTTCTCTTCTCTTCTCTTCTCTTCTCTTCTCTTCTCTTCTCTCCTTTTCTCTTCTCTTCTTATTTTTCACCTCTTTGCTACAACACTTTACTGCATTAAGTGAGTAATGAGAGAAGCCCAGATTACAATCAAACTCTTCATTTTCTGCCAGGCAAACATCTGTGCTCCTCCATCAAGCCCATTATGAAACAATGTTACTGGAATGGTAGATCTAGTCACAGCAAAAGTTTCAACTGAGGAAAAATTTTTAACATTACAGGATAAGGTCTTTCATAATTTGTTCATGAAGGTGTTTGGTGTTTTAGTGCTTTAGCTTCAGAATCACTGAATAACTTCTTTGTATGCAAATGCTCTTTAATCTGTATAATTGTTTTTATTGAAGAGAAAGGCACAGCAAGTGGTCCAAATTATCTTATTAAAAGATAGCAAAAAGCTGTTGTGGGGTTAAACTGAATGCTATTCTTTCTAGAGTCTAAATCCCAAGCCAACTAAAGGCTAAATGTAAATTTTGCCATGCTGCACTCTTATGTTTTTCCAACTCATACCTTTGTTGTACGGCACATGCACTGTGTAAATAAAAACCTGGATGACTGATTGCTCAAACATGATACACTATTTATTGTGATTTATTGTGCTTTCTTCTTTTAAAATCCCATTGTGAATATGTGCAACTGAATATGTGCAACTGAATATGCGCAACTGAATATGTGCAACTGGCACTGCTGGAAGTGGCACGCATACTTATCATGCTCAGGGGGAAACAAGACACATTAACTGCCAAAGCTGTGGAGTGCTATGATACAGGCTTTCATTACAGTCACATAGTCTTCACTCTCATGAATGGGAGTTAAAATAGTTGGGGTATTCTCATATTAATTCACCTCTAAAACATGGTGGGTATTTTCTCATAATATTTGTTCTCTGTTTATACTAACTGTATCAGTCTAAAGTTATGTAATTATAAGAAACATCCTCTCATATCAAAGAGAAAAGAAAATAGTGGAGTAAAGTAAAGTAGTTAATTTCACTTTTAGATTTCTCTCGGGTTGCCCTTGTAGTACTAAGCAAAAGATTATTAGATCCAGGGTCATATTTTGGTTCAAATTAACCACAATAAGCTTTGCTTGTATCCCCCATTCCAGTCATCGAGGCTTCATGACAATAAGGTTGCCTGCATCCTTGAATCCACTGAAAGGTCTCCATCACTGTTAACATTCCCATCCACCTGTTTCTGCTAATTAAAGAGGGTCTCATGGGCTTAAAGTTGGGAAAGGTTCAGATCACATCCTATGTCTGGAAACCCGAGCCCTGAATTCTAAGTCCACAGAGGGCAGCTTTCAACCCAAAGTTCGTCTAAAAGGATGTACGGCTCTTAAATAGATTTCAGCGCTCAACACTTCTATTTCTCTTCTGCATTCTGGACTGATCATGACCTCCCAGAAGGCCTTAAATGAACTATTGAAAATGGAATGGACACCAGAAATGGGAAGAGCAACTAGCAACTATCCTTGCAACTAGAACTTATTTGTAGCAATTTGGAGGGCTTTGTGAAGTTTTTACTTTTATAATATATTTATATGAAGTGGTTTTATCTGCGCGTTGCATTTTAAGACACACAGTTATTGATTCGGTATGGATTTTTATCTTTTATGGAAGATTTTGACACCAAATTCCGGAGCTGAAGCGCTCTAACATTGTGACAATGTGACACATTGTACTGTGGCAATAAAGACTTTACAGCTCTTAACTGCAGGCAATGTGCAAACCATCTTGGAATTATTTTCAAACCATTCTCTATAATTTAATCCTAATTACTTTAGCTTCACTGGTGACTACGCTGAAAGCGTTACACTATTGGTGATTTCATTATCTACCCTTTTGTTGTCAATGTTGTTTAAATTAACACCTCTTTAGCATACAAGAGGCAGTAATTAGTTAACCACAAGACTAGTACAAAGGAAACTTTTGAAGATTGCGTGAAAAAGTCTGCCCATTGAAGGTTAGCACTGGAACATTTAGCAGACTGGCGAGGAATACAGCGTAGTGTGTTTTACATTAGGGAATAAGAGAGTGACACTGTGCTTGAACCTGACATGTAGTAACATTTATGGTGGTATGAGAGGTGGTTAAAGTCAAACTCACACAGCCGTTTTTCATTCTTTTAACTTTTTCATCTTTCAGTAAAGCGTGCACCGTGGAGATTATACCTTTTTTTTTTTTCTTTTTTCTTTTTTGTGATTGCAATGAGGAAAATTGTTGGTGCCTCGGTAACACCTCTGGGATTTACTAGAACAACACAAACACTCATCCACCAAAGGAAGCTCACCCGACATTTGTAAAAGACAGTTTTTTTGAATGCATTTCATTAGAACCATAAACATACCATACGTTTGATGACCAGTTAGCATGTGTATCCATGCACTTACGAGCATATCTCTGCTTTTATTTGCAAAATGAGAAAGGTGGGAGACGCGGGGAATTGGATTCCTCCAAGCCTGCTGTTCCTAGTCAGTGCGGCTGCAGACAGCTGGGCGCCCACTACAGTTAAGATCAGAGGCCTTGATAACCTGGGCCCTGATTTATGGAGAGCAAGCGGCCTCTGCAATCACCTAATGAGGTAGAGAACGCAGAGTGTTTACATGTTTATTAGACAGCCGAAACCAGCTGGGGACACTATTTTCCACCTTCTCTCTTCTTCTCCCTCTCTCTGTGTCTTAGCAATAATGTTCATTAACAGATTGTTGTTGGAGAGCGTGTGATAGATGCTTAGATTTTAATACATAATGGTGACCCAAACAATAAGTAAGGCCAGCTGATGCAAAGAATAATGGAAAACAAATACTTCTTTTTATATTGTTGCCAGTAAATGTAGTCTGTGGATAGAAAATTTCATTCTTCCTAGTTAGTGTGCCACAGGTATTTTATAAAACTATTTTCTGATTCCACAACCAAACTGTGTACCACATGCTTGCTTGCCTTTATATTTATATAAATTTTACCATCGCTCAATAGAAATGAGATATTATAATCCCTGCTGTTGGCTAGACTGTTAAAACTGAAAGGAGGAACAAGTGGTGTTAAAGTAAGGCAAGGTGTTTGATCGCAGTTATGCATGTGCGTTATTTGTGTTCACACATACACACAGACACACACATACACACACACGCGTCCGTGCGTGCGGCCTCTCTTTTCAACATCCTCTAAAGGTTATGGTAATAAATGATAAAATAACACACATGTACACACAAAAAAAAATGCAAGCGCAAACAAAGACACTTTCCCATCAGTGCCTCCGTAATCCCTCAGCACCTGGGAAAAACTCATTGCTGTCCAAAAAAGTTAACTCACAACAGATCTCCTTCTCTTTCCTTCAACCATTTTTTCCCCCCATTTGGCCTTGTAAAACACTCACAAATCAAGTTCACTTTACATCACAGTTTTGTAATTGTTGTTTTTGTTAGAGGAACATGGTAATGAGGGATTCCATTGCTTGTCTTTCACCAAGACATAATCCCTGCTGCTGCTTGATTACTATTTTTCACTGCAGAGTACAAGTGGGTGAACATAGACTACATTGCAGTTTATGTCAGAATCTATCGTGAATATATGGAGGTTCGCAGGAGCCTGGACTTTTGAAGAAAAGGTCAGGTGACCTGCAAAACCTGCAAGAGGGGAGTATGATCAAACTCACAGCAGCTTATGAATTAACTTTGCTTAGGGTTGAATGCTTTTTCTATGGCCTTCTGCCCCAGGATTGTATGATTTCTGAAATTCTCATGACGTTCTGCTGAGAATAACCCTACTGAAAGTCTGTCGTTCAGTGTTTGCTGTTGGTTTTCATTAGGTACAAGTTTGGACAAATCTATGAACCGAAGGTTGTTTTTCTGCAGTGCACTGAATGTTGAATACATTGAAATTATGAAACAATAAATTGGAATTATGCATTAAACAAAGCAAGTACCCCGATCGCGCATAACATTACGGCTGGTGAAGTGGATAACACTGATTAACTCTTCCCCATGGTGCATGTTAGTTGGTGAAATATATTAGGGAGCAAGTGAACATTTTGTCCTCAGAGTTCATCTGTTAGAAGCTGGAAAAATGGGCAAGCTTAAGGATTTGAGCAGTCAGTCAGGATGCTGTCCACTGCTGAAAGCGCCAACAGTGAGCATCAGAACTGGACCAATGGAAGAGGCTGGCCTGGTCTGATATATCACATTTTGTTTAACACCACATGGATGGCTGGGTGTGTGTTGCTTACCTGGGGAACACCTGGCCCCAGGATGCACTATGGGAAGCAGACAAGCTGGCAGAGGCAGTGTGATGCTTTGGACAATGTTCTGCTGGGAAACCTTGGGTCTTGTCCATGTGGATGTTACTTTGAAAGGTACCACTTATCTAAGCTTTTTTGGAGACCATGTACATCATTTGATGGAAACAATATTTCCTTATGGCTGTGGCCTGCTTCACAAAGCAAAAATGGTTCAGGAATGGTTTGAGGAGCACAACAATGAATTTGAGGTGTTGACTTAGCTTCCAAATTCTCCAAATCTCAGTCCAATTGAGCATCTGTGGGATGTGCTGAACAAACAAGTCCGATATTATGACAAGACCAGTTCAGCAATGAAATAAACAGTTAATCTTTATTCTCAAACATGGAGATCAGTCAGTTGGGGAAATTTCAAGAACTCTTGAAGTTTACTCATATGAAGTAACGAAAACTGAACAATGTGGCTTTTATGAGATGATTGGTTCCTCACTAATTCATAGCGGAGCTGTTTTGGAGTGAGCCAAAGAAACAAACAAGTGCTCAGCATATGCGACAAATCCTGCTCAAAACTTCTTGAGAACCACTTCACCTAATTAAGCCAAATGAAAGAATGCCAAGAGTGTCCACAACTGTCATCAAAGCAAAAAGTTGGTCTTTTGATGAATGGAAAAATTTATACATATTTTGTGGTTTTCAGCATAAGCCCAACTTTTATTGTATTGCTAAATTTATTTTATTCAACAAGGCAGAAATTTGTAAAGCAAATCTTTGGATGAGTAAATGTGTCCAGTGGTACTAAACATGAGAAATAGTACAGCAAAGATGCTGAAATATAAAACACACTAGTTTCTTTGAACAAACATTTTAGTGCTAAGTGACTTGAATTGTGAACCTTCACCTGACCAGAAACATGTAAGCAGAGCAGCTGAGTGCTTTTAGGGATTCAAAAACAATAATAGCATAATAGATACACTCCTGCTGGTAACAAAACTGGAGGAGGTTGATCCTCAAAGTCTGTTATCGGATCTTCTGTCTTCTCTCTCCTCCTTTGCCCTTAGCTGTCGACCGGCTGGCGCTCAATGCAGCCCCAGTTCTAACAAATCACTCATTTTTATACAATTACCTCCCGCTCCCTTCCTGCGCATGGCTGAGCGCAAGTGTCGCTCTGTCTGCCTGCCCATTGTGTGTTAATTTTAGGCCCATTATTTTCTGTAACAAATGTGCAATGGGCAGAGTCACTTTCACATTAATAGTTTGCACCCAGAGGGGAAGTCTTCCCCCTCATCATGGATCAAAGGTCTTCTCTATTGTATCTAACTTCCTGTTTCTCTTTTTAGCCAATGTATGTTGTTTTTTCTCACTCTCCCAACCTGGACCAAAAGACTCAGGCAGTTTTGGACATTGCTGTGAGTGACAAGCATGAGCAGATGCCCTTTAACCTTCTTGGTGATTGCAGGAGAGCTGACAGGTGAATTGTAGCACTAGAAGGAGATTAGAAGAGATCATAAAGTGAAAGTTCATGCTGATACCATGTATCCATGAATAGGAGGAAAATCTGGATTCTATTGTTGTGCCGTCAGCAGAGGTGTCTGAATTTGATGAAATGCATTGTCACCATTGTCACCAAAGATTAACATGACCTTGGTTTTCACAAAATATGCCTTTGCCAAGTAAAATGCCAAAAACGCTGTATTTTCATAATCCTTTGTTAACGGTACCCATTCGCCACGTGAGGTTTATGCCAACTACACTTCATATTTGAGTCAAAAGAGTTCAGCCTTACTTATAACCTCCAATGAGATAGCACTTGGTGATTTACTGAGTCGTGTCACAGGAAGCTGTACAGCGTAGCAGGCTTATATCGCAACGCTAAATAAATCTCATTTCATTGTGAACCAGTAACCCAACAGACGTCGCCTGTGATTCACAAAGACACATTAATGAGGGAAAAAACATAAATAAATAAGGCAAAGTGCCAGAAAAAAGAAATAAATTTAAAACAACATTAAAGATGCCTCAAGCACATTGCATCTCTGGCCATATTTATATGACTATAATTTACTTTATTGGAAATACAGAGTGTTCCAAAAATAATTGACATAATTTTGTAATTTAAGCCAATTCTTGCTTAAATGATCTCAGATTTTAACAAAATGTGTAAAAACTATCCAAGTTACATTTTATTTTGTTTGCCTAGGAAATGTTGTTACTCAAATATTCACATCTGAAATTATGTCTTTTTTTTGGGGGGGGGGCAAACTGTAGTAACAGGACATGGCAACAAACTCAGTCAGATGATGGCACATGTTTCAACAAAATGAGGTTAATGTAGAAATTTAACAAGTCATCATCTTTGCTACTATCTAGTATGTTCCAAATCGGGTACGTTCATTAAGACACTGCTATGATGAGTGTACCCATCCATACTAGGTCTGTCACATACTCACTGATTTAGACTTCTGCGGTGAATCCCTGTAGGGTTTACAATGTAACCTTTGTAAGTGCCCTACGCCATTGCCAGCATACGTCTTTGTGCTTGGTGTTAATTACCCTGAGGTCGTGTCCCAGTGTTTTATGTGGTGCCAGCCACTATAGAAACAAATAAAATCCTGGGTCTTCTTTCCCTCCTGGGTCCCCACTCTTTGTTGTGGTCTGGTCAAACACTTTGTACATTCCCTCACATCCATTCTGTCCACCCCCTGTAGGAATTTGCTGACACGTGTGAGGCCTTATATTGATGCTATGATTATTATTCCTTACACTGAGGGGATAATTATTATTCTCTCACTGATCCATTCAAAAACTACAAATGGCATCGTAGCAGGAAAGGCTAGGAATCCATGATACTGAACAGGCCAATCACAATAGTTGTAAGTTGCATCAAGGTGACATAGTTACACTCCCAGGGTTTCAGAGGGTTTGCAGATGTGACATGCCTTCTTTATCATACAGATTTAACAGCATACATATAAATACCCTATTACTCGTATAACAAGTAAGTCAAATCAAATCACATCATTGCAAGTTTTGTACTTAATGAAGATTGAAATTGAAGGATTTGACTGCAATTAGCGGTGTCACATTAGCATCTGCTTTTTGGAAATATTAAAAATTTGCTGGAATTGAAGTCTAATAAAAATAAACTTCCACTGTCAGCTAGCTAGCTAGCATTGGTATTGCTACATACTTTACACTGGCACATGAAAACTGGTTGGATTCTTTTGCACAGCAAAGAGGGCAAACAATAGAGGTGAAACGTTTTTTTGTTTTCTCGTTTACCATTACTGAGCATGAGAAGCCTTGCCCTCCGCCCTGGCCTCCATTCACTCTCCACTTAATGATCTAAACCTGAGTAAGTTTCAGTTTGTCTCAGCATCTCAGCTCTGCTGTTTTACTCTCACTCTGTCTCTCTTTCATGCTTGCACACAATTTTAAAAGCACTGCTGCAGAGCACATGATTTTATGCATTTTGAGACTTAACTGGGGCCGTTTTTAGAAGCAGTGACACACTGTCCTCTCACATGCCTTCTTGATTTGTTACTTAACACAGTGATTTTTACAGAGGCAGCTGTCACTGAGGAAGCCTTTTTTGCAATGCCTCTATACGCGTATCCTGCCCAAGTCCAACCAAACTACACTCTTGCCCACCTCTTCAAGCCGGCCGGGGCCCCATATGCATCACTGTGCCCAGACACAGTACAATAATGACCCCATTAGTCAAATGAACTGGACTTTGGGGGTCACGTATTCGGGCACAGTACGGATCACCTAATGTGAGTACACCCTTAGTGCACTGCATTGTGTAACCATACTTTTATGCACTCAAAAAAGAGATTTCCATGCTTCTCTGTGCCCAAGACAATTCACAACAAAGTAGTCAGGCTGTCTGAATTTGAAATGAATATGTGAGGAAGCAGCAAGGAAACATTTCTCCAGACCCAGAGATCCTATAATAAGGGCCACACATGGGTAAAACTGATTGCTGATTGCTACAAGGATGACCTCCTGTGTGATTGGGGATGAAAGCTGTGCCAGCTGCTGGAAGTTTGTCATCCAGTGCCATGTGACGTGTCCATGTTAATGCAAAATGTTGCCAGAGGGACAAGAAAGGGACCAAGTCCTGCAGACTTGCAGAATCAGCGGTTTGCTCATGATACTTTATGTCAAATAGTCTTGTCTCTGCAGTCAAGGCTGATGATTTCACAGTATCTGTGTGGAGAGTCACAGCTAACTCTCAGCTAGTTAACATTTAAAGTAGACTTTTCTTCTATATAAGCTTCTATATATGCATGTATTTCTCTACATCGGCTCTGCATGGAGGGCACTGCCCATTACTGGGCAGGTCTCTGTTACTAAGCAAGTCTGTCCACTACAAATACAGGTGTGGCTAGCCAACACTTTATTTGTTTGAGCTTGGCAAGGTTATTTGGTGTTTGATGTGGTAAGCGGAGACAGGTAAACCCTGACACCACAATGGTACAAAAATTATTTAGAGCAAAGCAAAAAAAAAAAAAAAAGGGTTGTAAATTTTAAA
>VUQJ01022044.1:1272-13073 GCA_015108635.1 Andinoacara biseriatus | reverse complement strand
TAAATCCTGTTTTTATAAAGTTTGTACTGACAGCAGAGGGGAAATTTTTCTCGATTGAAAAATTTTTTACAAAAAGTAATACAAAAACTAAAAATAAGCTTTCAAATAGGATAGTTAATGCATCTAAACAGATTGGGGCTCACCTTGCAAAGTAATGACCGCGCACACCGAGAGTATCGAGAATGTCCAGGCTGCCATGCTGTATGCTCACAGTCACGTTTTATTTACAATAAGCACATCAAGTCACTGTATTAATCTTTTCTTTCGTTTGTATTCCAGGAAGGGTTCAATTCCCTGTTAAGTACAACGAACACTCCCTGTTCAAACCTGTTTCTCTACATACCAGTATAGTTGTATCAACTCTGTATACTAAAACCCATATGGAACACCACAGGGCAGGCAAATGTTGACATGTCATTTGAAGGATTGAAGCTAATCTATAAATTAATCATTTTAATGATTTAATGCCCATGTGAACTTTAACATATATATTTCCCCATGTAAGCTCAAGTTGTTTAGATAATCATAAAAGTTTGGTGCCATCTGGAATGTCTTGTTTTTAACTGTCTGCCTGTGAATGAAGACTTCGAGGTCGATCTTAGACGCCTCAGCAACTGGAATCTTCTTCTATTGCACATTGTTATGTACATGTCACCACAATGAACCATGCAAAGGTTTTAACCCATCCCCTTATTGTTTGCTAGAGAAATAAGAAATAGATGCAGTCATTTATTGAAATGTGCAAACATTCATGGATACACACAGCCCTAGACACAACACGGGTTCATCCCTTGAGTTAAGTATCTTTTTATGCTTGAATGATTCATAGATTGGTATTAAGAGGATAAATAAACAACGAAAACATTCCTCTGAAAACGGTCAGACACAAGGACTGGAATTGAGTGAAAAAGCAGCCAAAAAAAAACTTTGAAACCCCTTCAGAAAACCCAGAGAACTATTGCTCAAGACCACTTTAAAAATTACTAGAAATTCCAGCTCCGTATAAAGAAATGAGGTGGTGACTCAAGACTTTTGCACAGTATTGTATAGTCTCTGCTCCAAGCAACATCGACCCAAAGGTTTGGTCATGTTTGTTCTGGTTTGTCAAAAGTCTGGTTTTCACTCGAATTCTGAAATTAGTTTTTCATAAACTGATATATTAGGTGGTGAGCAGAATTTTAGTTTTGCAGCTAATGATGTAATGATGATTTTTTTAGATTTTGTATTAATAATTAGATTCCATGGAGTCCCTTGACACCAATGTTGCTAAAATAATTACAGCGAAGAAGAAAGTGAAACCAAATTCTGGTGTGTCTGAAATAAGGCACAGCTGCTCAGAGGAATTCTCCTGAACTCAGTCCAATTACTCAATAATTATGTTGTAATTGTCTGTACTAGCAGCATAACACAATACCTACCAATACAGACATGCAGACACTCTCGAACAAGGTGTGAATTTATGGCATAAACGGATTTTTGCTTTGCCTATACTAGATGTTCCCATATGGGCACTTTTAAAAATCACAACCAGAAATATAAAATTGAATTATCTTATGAGCTTTATCAACAGTAAAAAAAAAATGTATAACATTCAATTAAGAAATCGTATTATGTCTGAGTTCTTGTGGTTTGAGGTGACTGGACTTCTTTAAGTTTTTTGAAGATGTTTCATCTAAAACCAAAAGGTGGAGAGTCTTTAGAGGTATTTAAACTCTAGCGGGGGGGGTCCCTTTTGGAAATGGTCACTGAGGCAATACTAATCATATGCATCATGATATGAGTCAAGGTGTGAAAAAAGGATTGGCTCATTACCACCAGGGGTTTTGTGTGGTATGATTTCCCTTTTCACACCTTTGCTCATGTAATAATATACATGATTAATAGCGGGTCAATGACCATCACCATAAACCCTTCTGAAACCCAAAGCTATAGGTTATGCCATAAGCTGGCATTGACTCCCCTAGAAATATAACTACACGTCTTGCAAACGCAGCCCACAATGGCTGTGACCGGCACATTCAGTACCGTTTCCTCCTCCTATACATTTCTGGCTCCTTCTTCTTCTGCAATGTAGATAAGTTTGGTGTCCTGCAGAGCAGAGAGCAGTCTTCACACACCGGTGGCAGCAACTTGACAAGTGTGCAGTAAGAATGGTGGTTTCTTCAGACTTTAAGTATATTAGAGCCATCTTTAATGGGAACATAAAAGCAGTTATGTCGTCAAGAAAATGAAGCTTAGCCTCCACCTCATATTGTAATTTCGTAGCTTAACAAGCAACATTCCCATTGACCAGCTAATTTCAGGTGCACCTAATAAAAAAAGTCATGTAATGACACATTCAACAGTAATATATACACAGATGGGTGACTAATTAAAGCCAAAGCCAACATAAAGTGGGTCAATAGGGAGGTAGGCAACACCGTGTGGCCACTTAAGCATTGTCCTTTTCTTCTGCTTATCCACTAAAGGGTCACAAGCAGGGGGTTGGAGCCTATCCCAGCTGTTATGGGCCAAAAGGCAGGGCACACCTGTTGCAGGCCTAATAAAGAGAGACAGACATTCACACCTAGCCACATTAGAATCATCAATTAACCTAATCTGTGTATGTTTATGGATTGGGGGAGGAAGTTGGAGTAACCAGGAAGAAAGTTCCCAGCCTGGATTTTGAGACCATCTTGCTGTGAGGCAGCAAGGCTAACCACTGCACCACCACCACAATACTCCAAAATATTTTTGCTCATGTGGAGATTCTTGTTGAAAATGTCAATTCAAAATCTCCCATAGATGCTGAGTTGGGTTGAGATATGATTCACATCATTTTCATCAAAGCATTCAGTGACTCGTCATGCTCTGTGGGTGGGGACGCGTCCATCCTGAAAGAGACGTCTCTCATTAGTATAAAAATATACAATCACAGGGTAAATTAATGAGATTTGCAGTCACGCTTCTTCTAAAAAAGACCAAGTGGAACCAAACAATGCCCTACACAGCAAAACAGAGACACTACATCCCCTCACTGTAGGAAGAGGCGTTTTTGCTTTATATTGGTTTCCACATCAGAATTTTCTCTGTGGTTTACAGATTTTCCCCTGATTTGTAATAGGATCGAGAACATTAATACAAAATTGTTTGGAAACAAGTTCTGTCTTAATAAATGATCATGTGCACACTGTACGAGTTTAAGAGCCTTTATAAAGCAGACTTTTTAAAAACGTATCCATCACTACCTGTATTCCAAGCATGTAGTTCATGTAGTTATTTTCCTCATATTTCAGTTCCAAACGTTTTCTGCCTTCAGTCAGCTGGCCCAAACTCACGTCCCTCCTCCTCCGTCAATCTTCCAGCCAGAAGAAAGCGGCAACGCTGTCAAGCAAAGAAAAAGAGGAAACAAAATATTCAGTCACAGTTAGAACTGGGACACATTAATCACACTTTCAGGTCTCACTTTTGTTTCACCCTGAAGCAAAGCACAGGGGGAAAAAAAACTGACAGTCACCACTTCACATCAGTGACACAGATACCCTCAGAGAAATTAACCCCGACTGATGTGCGCGTTAGGCCCAATTAAAGCGCGAAGTCAAACCATTTAAGATCCTAATCAAGTTATTAACTGTTCAGAAACACACAGCGCCTTTCAAACATAAAGCACTTCTTCTGGTTAAATATTATCAGAGGATCGTAGCAGGACCTGACTGAAGACACAGAGGGCATGTACAGAGGGGCAAAATGACCCTCTTTTGCTCCGCAAACGCAACAGCGCACTAACCATTCAGCAGACACAAAAGAGTTGTAGTCTCGTCTGAGTGTTTGCCCACATAAACCCAGTAGGATTACTCACTCCGTTTGTTCATGGCAACACTGCACCAATGTAAAGTAGCTTCGAAACCTTGGCCTGAGGCCCGTCTGAATTTTAAGTGACCAGTTTCCCCACTTGTGCGTCCCTGCACATCTCCCTCCTCTTTTCCCTCTCTCCTGTTGCTCTTCGGGACCCGGTTGCTCTGGATGACATTCACATATCAAGGGCCTCCGTTCGCTCCCGAGGCCCAGGGACGATATTTCTTATTTCCCGACTTGCAGGACAATCCCGCCCACTGTCACCTTGTAGCTCTGTATAAAAACAGGAAAAGGACCCGATGATAAGAAGTCGGTGTCAAGACGATCCTGACCATGCAGTGTAAAGTCCTCGCCTGTGTTGTCCTCCTGACTCTCATAACGCACGGTGAGTATTGTGTGGCTGCGCGCACAGGCTGCTTACAGAGGCTGCACTGATTTCGCTCTGGATAATGAGCAGGGGGTAGCGGGCTGCCTCAGGTGGGCTTTGTGTCAATCGATGGGAGTAAAAGTATAGTTGATACGTGTTACACACATCCAGTCACTGTTAGTGTCCACCTGACTTTGATGTTGTTAATTTCTGATTTAAATCACTGTGCATATCAAGGCAGAATAATCTGGCAATGCATAAAATGGGAGGGATTTTTGATATTGACGCACTCCGGACTCTGCTAGGCCAGGGTGACCAGCGCTGCTGCAGTTTGGTGTTTGATTCATTTTAATGAGGTGAAACGACGCAGTATTAACAGGCCGGTACAAGACAAAAGGCGTCGCAGTTGGATTTCTAGAAAACATGCTGCTACAGTGACAGTAAAGCTTAATGATGAAGACTTCTGTCCTCTATGTGAACCCTGAGGACTAAACATTTCCACATGCACTAGTGCCCAAGGTTCATGGTCCAAGTTGTAGGAGAGAAAAAAGCTGCAAAAAGTTTTGAACAATCCAACATTTATTTCTTCCCAGTTTGTATTCGGCCCAAATGATCTGGACTCTGTGCCTTCAGTGAGTATGAGTGTGTGGGCTTGGAATATAACCTCTTCTTCTCTGGTGCATCAGTATGACGTTTGCTAATGCGTTTGTGGCTTTTGACCTTCATTCTTTGTTTTCCCCGCTAACTTGTTTTTATCAGCCTATCTAACACTTTACAATGAAGAAAGTTTTCCGTTTGCCTTGTTATACCTGCCAACAAGTGTTTATTGTACTAGTTACTAATTAAGCTGACTGGATTGCCAGACTCATTTTAAATGCCTTCTATTTACACTGATGTAAGAAGTCAACAAACTGCTCAGCCTTGGATATTTGCTTTTGTGGTTTGTTGCTTTCGAATGGCATTTATTATATAATTAAATCACACACATTAAAAAGACTTTGGGTCAGTTTGGATGTCTGCATGTTGTGTGTTTATGTCCCGGCTTAATTTTGCATTTAAAAAAAAACACTGAAATGTTTGGCAGGAAAGGGTCACAGGGTCGTCTAACTGATTCGGCACTCAGATGACATTTTCAAGCGTAAGAGGAAGCTTGTGATAGTCTTTCTTAAGAAGCAGTTTCACAAAAGTTGCACCAGAGTTTTAAAAGAGTTTAAAATGACCAGATAACTCAAGTCATGCCACCTCTTTAAGAAGCACACTGGAAATGGTTATTGGGGGGTTTTTTTAACCACACTTTGGTAAAACAATGTTTTTGTTGAACTGCAAATCCAGTAAATAGCCACATCATCAAAGGGCATTTCATTTTACAAGTTCTCATGTGTTGCAGTAAGGGGCATTGATGAGTTTGTTTTTTTCTCCACCTCTTTTCCGCTTTTAGTGTCTTCGAGTGACATTCAGGCCAGTCCAGATACAAATGCAACCCTGCCCTGCAATGTGATGCTCTCTGCTACAGAGGACAGTACGGTCCAGTCTGGAATCACTGTCAGATGGGTAAAAAATGGCTCTGAAATGGCCTCATTTGGGAAAGGATCAACACAAATAAAGGAAGGCTTCAGCTGGGATACTGCTGACTTCATCAATGGGGACTTTTCACTGGTCATCCTGAAAGCCACTTTTGACCTGCAGGGGGTTTATGAATGCACCATCAGTTACAATGTCACTATTCTGCACTCCAGTAACGTTACATTTAGTATCCTTGGTATGTCTCGGTTCTGTTCCTGTGGCTTCAATGGTAGTCCGATTACTCGTTTGAATCTGAAACGCAGCTAAATTCACATTTTCTTTCCTCTCGCCCCCCCTTCAGCCTCTCCTGCTCTCTCAGTTCCTCAGCAGTGGGTGGTGCTGGAAACAACCACCCAGCTCAAATGCCATGCAGATGGTTTCTACCCTCCTCCTGTCTCTTTCTCGTGGACTAGAGCCGGACATGTGATTCAACCTCCCTACCAGGTTGAAGGTGAACTGACCCCGGATGGGTACTACAGGGCTGTGGGTAACCTAACCTTATACCCTTCCCATGAGGACCAGAATGTGACCTTTGGCTGCAAAGTCTTGCACAGTGGCAGCTATCAAGAACTGGATTTCCAGCTCAATGTCACCTGTGAGTCACACAAAGACACTGTTTCCATATTAGTGGCCTCAGTAACTCATAACTTGTAAACGTACTTCTATTTTTACTGTTGTTTCTGTTGTTTGAATCCTTTAATCTGATTAAGCACATCACTAAGCCAAAAGCTTTTTTTTAAAATACTTTTCTTTGCCTGTGCTCAGACCCCTCCGCTGTTAAACTTTCTGTCCTGCCAACCGCCTCCAAAAACGTTCCTCTCACTCTTTACTGCGACGTGGAGAGTTTCTACCCCGAGGAAGTGTCTGTGTCCTGGTTTCAAAATGGCACGGTACTCCCTGACACACCTGTCACTAAGCAGAACCCACATGGGACCTACAGAACCAGACGCTATTATACTTTGAGCCCCGAGCAGAGGGGGCAACGAGGGAAGGTGGAGTGTGCTGTAAACCAGCCCGGTTTAGTGAATCCCATCAGTAGCTCAGCGTACCTGGACAAACTGGATCCTCAGGGTATGACCTAAACAGCATTGCTCAAATAGTTTTCTTTTCAGCAGTTCTTTTTTTAAATTATCTGATGCATTTCTCTCCCTGCTTACTGTTAGATGAGGCGCCAGTGTTGAATAACTCGGCCAAAGCAGCCGTGGCAATGATGTGCATTTCTGTAGTGCTCGTCTTCCTGCTTTGCTTCGGTTTTTCTTGGAGGAGAAGAGATGGTGAGTCAGAGTCTGCCATGCAGTAAAAAGCAGAAGCAGATGTTTGATATTCAAGCAGGTGAAGAAATAAAGGAAATTTTATTTCTGTCCCATATCACTGAGGAGGAGAAGCAACTAAGTTTGTACAAAAATATGCCCTTCCCTTTGTAGAGAGGCTTTTCAGAGGCATGAAAAGAAGGAAGGTTTTTTTTTTTTGTCTAAAAAAACATACACGTATTTACATAAAATATTGCAAATAAAAGCCAGGAAAAGTTTGTGAAACAGAATAATCTTGTGACCCTTCATATTTGTCATTTGATTCCATGCAGTTTCCAAGAAACCACCATATTTATTGTGAAACTCAAAGTAATAAAATACACTGGTGCCCTTGCATTTTGATCTTTATCGAAAGAGCTCCAGTGACATTCAGGATCACATTACTCATGAGTATAGATTTACGGATAATAAATTTAGAGACATATTTGTATGCATATGTAATAAACTAAATGCCACCTGAACGACACTTTTCTCTACCTCTTTTTCATACCTCTGTGTGACCCCACTCAGAGAAACAGAAGTCCCTCAGCGTGTCAGGGATCATCCTCCCTCCCCGTGTGATAGTAGGTCAAAAGGGCAGGGTGTCACTGAGCATTGAAGGTAGGAGGGTGGACCAAGTACAGACTGCATGGTTCCTCAATGACACCCTTATCTTTGACACCTCACTTACAGGTAGGTTGCCGCATATTCTGCTTTTTTTAAAGTCTCACTCTGTGCTGCCGCATATTGTCCAATCAGTCCCAAGTATTGTTTGGGCAAAGGAGTTAAGTTGCACATATTTAAAGCACAGGAGCATCAAACTTTTAAGCTATTTTTAGGGATGAAAATTGTCTGTTTGAATTAAAATCAGGATGTCACACACATTTGATTTGTCTTGCAACCGCTCTTTAACATCCTATTTTTTTTTTCTCTTTAACATGTTGATTCTAACAATTTACAACCTTAAACTCACAGGAACTTCCAAAGCTAACTTTAACTGCCTCTGTAACCCCCTAATCACCATCCATCTACCCTATGGTCTAACTCTCACCTCCCCAGTGTCAGAGAAAAGTCCTCTGCTGCCCTCCAGAGGTAAAACGGGCTACTACAGGCTGCACACTCAGAGGCCGCTGCACTCATCCAAAACCGGCACTCAGCAGCTGATCTCCTCGCTCACCTTCATCCCCCAGATTTCTGTCCACAAGGGCGCTGTGTTTAAATGTCAGGTGTCCTACATAGGCAAGGACAAGATTGTGGTGGAGAGGGTGTCGGAGAAGTTTACTATTCTGTGTAAGAGAACCTTTTTCTTTCTATTATTCACTTTATTTTTCACAATTTCTGCAACAGAATCTCTTATATGTTTTGTCACTCAGCTGCTCCAGAGGTGTCAGAGATACAGCTGGCAGAAACCAAAAATGATTCAGGTAATTCAAGCAGGTTATTCTTTTATATTTAAAATAAACATTTTTGCAAGAGCCCACATTGATGACATTTCTGTCTTCCAGATGTCATCAGCCTGACGGTCCAAGCATCACATTTCCATCCAGACATCATCACTTTCCGCTGGTTCTGCCAGGGCGGTGAGCTCAGCCCCGTGGCATCCCAGGCGTCATCGTCGCCTCAGCCAAATGCTGAGGGATTCTTTTCTGCCTACAGCCAGTGTAAACTTCCCCGTGTTGAACTGGAGAAGGGAGCCACTAAGGTGTGGGTCAGTGTCCACCACATTGCCCTGAAGCAGCCAATCACCCGGGAGACGAGAGGTAAGGATGAGGGACAATTAAATTGGAGTCTGTCCAGGATGTTTTCATAGTAAAGTTAAAAAGTGAAAAGTCAGAGATTAATTGTTAATTTTTTATCCCAAACAGGATTCATCAGGAGGCCATGCGTGTCTGAAATTGTCAGCTCCACCATTACCCAGGATCAAACTCTGGGATGTGAAATCACAGATTTCTACCCTCCGAACATTTCAGTGACTTGGCTCAAATTTAGGGAGGGAGAGCAAGATGACAGAGAGGAGGACGTGATAGAGGGAGGAGAGATATGGGGCCCCATACAGACTCACCCCAGACTCTACAGGGCGACAGCCACCCTGAAGAGAACGGCAACAAATCAGGACAAAAAAGATAAAAGTGCAGGGATTATTTGCCGAGTGGAGCACTGTTCCCTACAGGAGCCTATTGAGAGACACAGGAAAAGTGGTGACATCGGTATGAGTGACTGCAGACACTTTTACCTGCTTTTTAAATTGTATGATTAAAGTTTTGGACTTTCCAACAATAATTGTCTGTATTCCTTTCCCTCAGCCGCTCCATCCATCCCTCCATCAGTCTCGGTCTGTTGGAGCAACGAAGGCGTTGGCGTGTTCTCCCTGTTGTTGAAGGGAGGTCACCCTAAGGCCAAATTACTGTGGTCAGCAGGAGGACCAACTCTCTCGCCACTGGTGTCCAGTGAGACGGAGGAGATGGGAGATGATCAAGAGAGAGAACTGAAAAGTGTGTGCGCTCTGGAGATGTCCACGAGCCTGTCAAGTCAGACAAACGGACCCCTGAAGAGAAGAACAAATGGCCATGCAATAAGTAACTGTCAATATATATATAATATATACTGGAAAGTGTTAACAGAGGTCAAGTCAGAGAGCCGTTTTGCCATAGATTTCTATAGGACTGTAAGCCTTTTTGCCATGATATGTTGCCATCTGGTGGCCATCAGATTGAATTCAGCTTCATTTTCCAACCAGGAAAGCTCCATCCATGTGTTAAGCTGTGGATATACTAGTCTAAGAGTGGCAGAATATTCTCTTCTAGGTTTTTCTTAAAAAGAAAATAAACACTTGGGTGAATTACAGTGTTTAATATAAGCAAATCTCTTTTGTTGATCTGTCTATTGCATCAAATATCCACTTAAATTTTTCAAGATGGTGGAATACTCATTTGATTCAGTACCTTAGGAATGCTGCTGGAGATCAGCTCATATCATGTACAGCTCTCTAAGAGTATTGGTGGTGCTTTCATTAAATTAATTTTTTTTTTTTATTGTCATTACTTTGCAGAAACAAAAGCAGCAGTCACAAACCCCGACACCGAAGGAATAGAGTACATCGACGAAAACGTGGACGGGGAGAATATCAACATACACAGGGACGAGGACTCGACACCACACGTGGACGAGGACAGCGAAAGAGAAAGGGCGCACGACCCGAGAGCGCTGCACATCAACAAGGTCAACTTGAACAGGGGTCCCAAAGACCACGAGAGAGCGCGTCTGAGAGTGAGCGTGGAGATCACGCACCCTGCTCTCAGGCTTCCCGTTTACCGAACGTGGACAGGTAAGGCACTGTGAATATTTTACTCCTCTACCTCTTGAGGCAACCTCAATAAGGCCAGAAAAATTGCTTATTGAGTGAAGGATCGCTGTTATTTTGTTGCACAGGAAGAGACTATCAGCTGACAGGAAGTTTGCTCATGTTTTGTTCTTTGGCTCTTTCAGAACCCAATGAGGAAAATTCATCGACTGCATGAAAGTCCTGCACCAGTGCTTTCTTATTTTGTATGTCTCTTATAATGTATCTAATATTTATCTCTTTAAGGAATATGAAATAGTAGTGATTATCTAAGGATATCCTAGTTTGTGATGTGATCATACATTTATTTATATTCTTAGTCGATTCTTACTCTGTCATCCTCGTTTGTTTATTTTCTACCAACTTGAACATTTCTTTTCACAAATATTTCTTTTTTTGATAAATAATATAACAAAATAATATTTTGTGGATTTGTTTTAATCTGCATCTGAAAATAAAAGCTAAATACTTTATTCTTTGAATGCTGTTATAATAATAAGTTATCAGAGAGGATCACTGCAGTGAGCCTTATGCGCACAGGAGTCACCTGTTGCGGGTCAACCGAAGTGTCAGAAATAACTTCTTGTTTTAAAAATGCACTTCTGTTTTTTTTTTTGGTTGGTTTTTTTTTTGTTTGTTTTGTTTTTTCCTCTCCACTCTGACCACAGGAGCAGCACTTCGCCGTGCTGTGAAGAGAAGGTGCCGCGTGGTTGAACCGAGTAAATAAGGTTTTCTTAGTCCTTTAGTTTGCAACTTCTGCCTTTCAGTTTATAGAGCAGCTACTTCTGCTGTGTGCGTGTGAACAACAGCGCACAGATGTGGCAATGCACCGTTTCAGTTTTTTGGTTGTTAAACTAATAATTTAACAACCTACTAGCCTTCAGCCATATTACTTCCACTTTTGTCTCATGTACTTATATGACCAATAAACATATACAGCTGTGAGCGTAGAATTTTATGTGCTATATAATATTATTCAAGATAACAGACCCTTAAATTAGGCCCAGAATTATTTGAAAAAATTGACTAAATCATATTTGACTTGATAAGGACAATATAAAATATGTGAAACATGGAACTTGAAGGTGAGTCACATCTAATGAGTCGATGATGCAGCCCAGAGCAGAAAAAACTGGCTGCAGTGGTTTGAGTAGCTCCACCTTCACACCCCCAGATTTTTTTTCTTCATTTTTAAACATGCAGCTATCAGCTGATTCAAGTCACGTCAACTGGAGCTATTTATGAAACTTTGAGCAGCTCTTTTTGTGGCCATAAAAGGCTTTGTATAATTTCCCCATATGTGCAGCAGCACTCATCAACAGTTGGCCGATGGAGTCACAAGCAGAAGAGTAATAAAGGAAATAACTCGGAAATGTGTTATTGCTCATGCATCTGCTCTTTCTTTCCT
>VUQJ01022042.1:1488-13583 GCA_015108635.1 Andinoacara biseriatus | reverse complement strand
CAGTGACATCAGCAGTGACAGAGTGGATATTATCCCTTAAAGCGCCACATGTCTCTCACTAAGTCTGGGGGGTAAAAATGTCTCTTTTATGAGATCGTTGTTTGATTCTATATTCTGACGGCATAGATTTTTGGATATTTTGATCGTCATTATTTATCTATTTATTCATCTATTTATTTATTTTTGCTCTTAAACTCTTCAACGTTCCTTCCCTGTTTTGCAGAGATGGGTTACAGGGGGCTGCAGGGAAGGGCAGCCATGTATAGTGCTTGTCTGGGTGATATTCACTGAAAGAGACAAGTATGTAATTTGCCCTTAGATGCAGCACATCACATATTGAATTCTTGCATAATATGCTGGTCAGATGGGGTAAAATGAGGACTGTCAAGTAAATATGATAGAACTAAACTCAAGCAAGTGATTCAGGAGCAAATAAAGAATGACATTTATTTCAATAAGATGAGGCAACTTCTTTGTAACAGTGAGGACATTGTTTTCAGCTCAGTGACTTCAAAAGATTTGTGCTAATTTGTTTATCATGACTTTTGTTTGTGAATATTGATGATCTTTTTTTTTCTCTCCCCTTTTTGGCCTCCAGTTATTGAGAATGGAGACCATTTTCCAGAGAGCTTTGTATATCATAGAACATTAACTTTTGAGTATTGACCATAATTCTTCTCTCCTAGTGGCCATCTTTACAAAGATTGCAGGATTTTTCCTTAGTGATTACTTCTGTTGTGTGAGTAACTATGCTGTGCTGGTGTCAGTTCCCCTAAAACCACATCAAGCTGGTATTTGCGCTTGTTGCTCAAACTATATAAATCACTTCATATTCACAGACATAATGGAGTCAAACCACAGTTTTGTACACATACTCAGGCCCCCATGTATACACAGTGAATGAAAATAGGGCAGACAAACCAAGAAAATGCAGTCCAATCATAATGTGTCTTGGATACCTAAACACACTGACACACACACACACACACGCATACATGTATACTCGCAAATGTAGTCTGTATGCACACTACATTCCTGAGTGTTTGCTGTCTTGCGTATGTGAACAGGTTCAGTGAATGCAGTTAAAAGATTTTGATGACTGAGAGATTTTATACATACACTTCTAATCCTGTTCATACTGCTGGTAAAACAGAACCAAATGAGGCAGCTGCAGCACAGAGCGCAGTGAAGACACACAACAAAACTGAGCACAGTAGATCTTTAAGTACTACAATGCTCCAAAAGACATGTGATATAGAATGCTAAAGAGGCAGCTTTTTTTTTTATCATCATTTAATGGGAACAATAAAAAAAAGGTCAGTTAAATATTAGACAGTTGATCACTTTTTTGACTGAATAAATATTTAGGAGTTTATGTATGCTTCAAGAATTTTTTTATAGTAAAATTGGAAGGAGTAAGAAATGAATTGAAAACTGCATCTAAGCCATGTGGACACCAGATAATTATAGCTTGTACTGTCTGCTTACCACAGTGGCAATAAAAATTATGGCATAGTATGTTGTTTTTAACTGGTGCACCATACTGCACCATCTGCTTCCACCTCCCCAGTATTAGGCCACATTCAGAGTACAACCGTGTCATTCATTTGAATGGATCGCAGTCATATGGCATGGTGCTGCATTGTCCAAGCAGTCACACATTTCTGCTATTTCTCCCTTCATCATTACAACAAAATAAAAAATAGTGCAGCTGTCACTCTGATCATTTTTAAACATTTGAATCTCTTTGAAACTCTCTTTGAGTATTGTGCAACATTTTACCACCTGATAAGCCTTTTAAACACAGTAATCCATTACTCCAACTCGACTTTCTGGATCATGTCCTATCAAAATAGTTCCTTGTGCTATTTTAATGCATGGCTGTTTTCAGTCTTAAATCACAGCTTCCTTGTACTTTCACGTTACTCAACTGTAGACTGTTCTGACCTATGTTGGTCTTTTGGGCATGTGTTGGCTTGCGGTATAGCTGTTTCTTCACCTGTTTGACGTATGGATAACATATCTTTATGCTTTGTGTTTTATATCTCATTTGTTCTACATTGATTTTTTTTTAACACACCTCAATCCTGTGTTATTCTGTTGCTTTCGTTCATTTTTATTTCCCGAGACACATGTGTCCTTTTTATGCAGCAGACTTAGAAGAACATTGATCAATGCCTGGAGCATTAAAAATCCAATAAAACAAATGACTTCTGTTGTAGTTGAGATCCAGAGAGTTCGCTAAGGATGAGCCATGGTGGTATACCAGAAAACATGGCCCCGGTCAAATCAAGTGTTTGTCTTGGACACTTCCACCCTGAGGCAAAGACAAGTGCAGCACCAAGCAGACTGCATGTGACATGACAGAGCTCCAAATAAAGCCAAATGGACACATACAGACTGCCCGGACAAATAGATTGTGTGCATGTGGTCAAGTGTCAGTCATCAAGAAGTAAATGATGCCCACATGCACATACATGCACACCGTGTTGTATGTAGACATGCAGAATATACAGGAAGTCTTGTCGCTCTTGTGTGCATTCTGTCCCCTGAGCATCCTTCTACCACAAGATCTTCAGGTCAGAGATGTTAAAGTAAATCACATGTACAGTACATAGACACAAGTAAATTAAAGCAAACAGAACGACCATGGTTCTACTTTGAGAGTCACTGTAGCATCAAATTTTCCACTGAATTTTCCATCAGGAGCAACTGGAGCCAAAATGTGAGACATCATTTCAAATTGTCCCGTGTTTGTTAGTATGTATCTGTCAATGTCTGCATGTCTGAGATTGTGTTGAGGAGTTTAATGTTGGTGTTCCTCTTATGGCATTGTGTGTGTGTGTGTGTGTGTGTGTGTGTGTGTGTGTGTGTGTGTGTGTGTGCGTGCGTGCGTGTGTGTGCGTGTGTGTGTGCGTGCGTGCGTGCGTGTGCGTGTGTGTGTGTGTCGCCTTGTTTCCTCAGACATCAAAGAACAAGGCGAGGAGTGTCAGAAGTCATTTGGCCACGATGGAGCCACACGGCACGCTGCCATTCACTTCGAATAAGCCACACACTGAGAGATCCAGCTCAGCCTGTAGGGCATGGCAACTGCTACACACACACACACACACACACACACACACACATATATATATATATATATATATATAGACAGATATACATCTCCATCACACCACCTCATTCTTCCTTAGAGACACACACCACATACAAGCTCTGTAATATGCCTCACTTCCCAGCCTCTGGCCACCCCTCTTAACCTGAACGCACACATACCTAAAAGAAATGCAGATATAGACACCTACAATCCCCATATACCCATACTGACACAAAGATGTCAACAAAAACACACATTTAATACACATGCACATGCACCAGACAAGTGCTGTCTCTCCAATTTATTGTCTTTCCATCCAACACCATCTAAGAGATTTCTTTAGTTCCCCATTGACTTTGCTGTCTCCCTCCTTCCTCTTTCTTCTCATCCCCACCCCTCTCCCTTTCAGAGATTTCAGAGAAAATAGCTGAGGGCCAGATTAGAGGTTGGCTGCCTCTTTGCATTACCAGCAAAGATAAATATTCCCAGGATGACTCCCATTGCCTGGAGGATGTTTATATGTGTACATGCTGCTCTACATCCCAAGACACACACACACTCTCACAGACACACATTTGCGCACACTGACACATGTATGTATGTGAGCACATGTGCAGTTTTAAACACATGTTCTCTGTTGCAGTTCCAGTTTGCTCAGCGTGACAGGGTAGATAGAACATTTGTCTGTCTTTTACTTGCTTTACCACACTGTTACCTGTGTGTATTTGTGTATGTGCGTGTACAGGCCAGGTGATAAATGCCAACAGCTGCTCTGTGATGTCACTGTCACAGGCTTTAGGAAGAACACAGAGATGAGGCTGTGGGTGTCCACATTTCCAGGAATGTTTTTGTTTGCATGATCCAGTGGCTGACTTTGAAAAAAGTCTCTGGGACTGATGATTGGTGTTAAATCTTACCACTACTTATTAAAGTACGAAATAGTAATTGCTGTTTAAAATAAGGCAAAATATCCACCTCCTGCCAATATTTATTTTAATTTTTTAGTCTTGTTTTCTTTCATATGCAAAACAAGTCTTCTCATTTTAATAGACAACAGCACAAGATCTGCCACTGTGGCCACAAAAGACATTTACAAGATGATATTACATTGCTGTTCTCATAATTTACCAGCCCTCCAAACACATTTACAAATAAACACCAAAAAAGTGTTAAAAAATTGTAAACCAATAGAACACAAATTTAATTAAGTTTGCGCTAACGGCACCATTTGTGAGCTCCATTAGCCAATGACTTTAGATCAAATGTGTGACAATGTGGCTCCGTCACTGGCTGGAGCAGCGGACACAGATGCACACACACGCACACACACACACACACACCACACATTTCCCTATGTGCTTGAAAAGTTAAAAATGCCATATTCTGCTTGTCTTTAGTGCAGCAAAGAGTGCACACTTTATAGTTCTCCTTAGCATTACAGAAGCATTTGCACTACACTTACACTTACACATCAAAGCACTGCACACGGGTTTGCACGTGTATTCATGGTCTCATGAACTGCATAATTTTTTTTATTTATTTTCCAGGAAAACTGTTTTCACTCTAATAGCCTGTTTAGGTTGCAGGTAAATGTATGCAGTAATATGCGTAACTAAGTAGTAAAATATTGTTTATTTTAATGAGCAGTAAACATGCTGAGAAAATATCAAAATAGATTTTTGTCAGAGGGGCAATTGCCGACCGACCGGTGCGCCGACGCTTCTAACTGCTAACTGCTTTTAAATGCTGGTAGAATTGCAACCACATACAATTGAGCAATCGTTTTTTGTTTTGTTTTTTGCATATAAAACCAGAGGATTTATACTTACATGTCACGCATTCAATGTGTCTCAGAGTGCTGTATCCTTCCTCTAACAAGTTTGCAAAAATCGTGTAGAAAGCGCTAACAACAAAATGTACTCCATGCGCATTATCGTGTGCATTAGCATGTACAACTATGGCCTTTCTCTATCTAGCATAATATGTAGATACAGAAAACGGTTTTCAATTTCTTTGCGGGTTAGTACACTTTAGCTACCTTATGTAGTTACTGTGGATTTCCTTCATACATATTATTATAATTGGGCTTCTGAAGGTTCTATTGATGTATAGTGAGTTGAAATATTCCACAAGCTGGAACTACAGCATGCATAAATGTAAAGATATGGTCTGGCCGACTTGTTCTGTTATAGGTCTTAAAGGGCTACAAGGAGCCTGTTTTGGCCTGTATACATAATCTTTGGTCACTTACAGAGAATGTGTCATGTCTAGGTTGTTGCAATGGATTTCAAGGTTAATCAGTTATGGGAAAAACTCAGTTCAGCAGTTTTGACCTTGTAAATAGAGTTTATAGCTTAAAATCTTTTTTAAATAGTCTCTCTGTGCACTTTGGGAGCCCACCAGACTTAACTACACATTAAGATGCTTTGTAATCTACAAGCAATCAACTTTGTACCTTGACAGCTCTGGACTGCAACCAGTTTACATGAATGACCAAGAATGGTCACCTTCATGGATCATATTGTGTTTTAAACAGTTAGGATTTCTAAAACCACATTGAGACATTATTTCATGTGTTTTTAACAGTATACTTTAGCAAGAAAGGGCATTTTTGCAACTTGGTTTTGGTTCCCCTTCATGATAAATCACTTGCCTCCATTGTAGTAAGGCTTAAAGACACTGACTGACAGATGGATGCAAACACTAGAGGCAACTGACGCTCTTGAACATGATTGTTGTCTTGGTCATTTTTGATTTCTACTGTAACAAAATTTATTCCCCTCTATTGTTCCAAAACCGCACAGTAACCTTCCATAATGATGTCCTTTAGGCAGATGAGGCTAAAGGGGAGATGTTTGGCCACAATGCACAGCACCACGTTTGAAGCAGAGCCACTGACTCTGATATCAGCAGAGATTCAGAATGCAGGGTCTTCACGTCATTCAAGTAGACTACAGATGGTTCCTGAACGTGGTTATCCGGCAAGTAGAATATGTGAATGTAAGGCAACAGAGATTTGTATTACAGTAATTACCAAATCAATTAATGTATTGATAGACCTATAAGTAAAATAATCAAGAATCAGTGTTAACAGAAAGCCTTACCTGCCTTCTTTGATCATTTGTGTTAATTTTCAACACTGTATTCTACCCAACAGCAATCACAACTTAATATTTCTTGTTATATTATGATGAAAGAGAATAAAATTTCAAAATGAATTATTTTCTACCTGCCAGTTTTTCTTCACTGAGTTTTCAGTAATCCTATAATGACTCAAGCTGAATGTTAACTTTATGATGAATTCATATTAAGACTTTCAGAGGCCAGAATGAGACTGACAGGTGACTGTCAATAATGTCAGCTGACAGCAGGACAATTCAGTGCACTAGCATGAAGATAAGTGTGTCTGCTGAGGAAATACATTGGTCCCTTAATAATTTAAACATGAAATAAAACACATGCGATCCACTTTTTGTGTAACAGAGGCAGGAATTTCTATGTCTAGCATGTGGAGAAATCTGTTAAATTTGAATACATAAACACATTAACAGGTGTTCAGGTTGCATTTAAACACTTAATGCTATATATCATCTCTCACCAGACATGTCTGACATAATAAGAAATTTTACTGGTTTTAATGCACATTCATATTACATTTTTTCATAATCATATTTGGTTACCTCCGCCAAGGTTTTTGGTAGCTTTTGCATGCATGTGGGTGTCATTCTGTCTGTAAATGCAAAAGTTCAAAAGGTTTGGAAGGAATTCTGATAAAACTTTGTAGGGGTGAGAGTGGGGTCATGGTAACGATCAATTTAATTTGGATTGGTCAAAAACTGGTCAAAAACTGACAAAAAGCCTTATAACTTAGAAACTATACTTACTTAACTGTAAGTGGGGTGTGTATTGTCAATGTATAGAAAGTAGCGTATAAAGATTTAAAATACCATGTCACATTTGACCTCTGACCTCTCCTACAAGTTCAACAGACTGAAGATAAAACTGATAATAATCATATACAGAGCTATTTAAAACTATGTTTCTTACTATCATTGTTTGTATTGAAAACATATAGACATAAAAAGAATGATAAAATTAAAAATTTCAAAAAAATGTTTTTTTAATCTTTAAAACTGTACTTAAAATTCCACTGCATTTGTTTTTATTGGTAACATTCAGGAAATGATACTGGATTCTAAATATCACATTATAGTTTGCATCCAAAAATCAGGTCGCATTTGACCTCTGATCTCACTTTTACATTTCACATTTGCCTGTCTTTCAAGTTGACCCTAAAATGTGTTAGATCTTTAACAAAAGTATTGTCAAGAGAAAGAGAATGAGCTGCCTAATTAGTTAGAACTATGTGTGTGCTATCTTTTAATTTGTAGTTAATTACCACAATAAATTAAATATAAAAATCTCTAATGAATTCAGAAAAATTAATGTTACATCAGCAAATCTAAAACAGGATGGCTGAAAAAGAAAAGGAACCAGAAGTTGTAATGGCCCAGTCAAAGTCCAGACCTACACCCAACTCAAATGCTGTAGCAGGACCTCAACAGAGCTGTGCATAAACAAATGGCCAAAAACGTCAATGAACTGAAGCAAGATTGCAAAGAAGAGTGGGCCAGATTTCCTCCACAACGATCTAAGAGACTTATAAAGTCATATAAAAAATCTTTACTACTAAGTGATTCCACAAGTTATTTAATCATGGGATCTACTTGGGTTTACACACACTGCTTCTGCACTCTGGCAGCATTTATGTTAATAATGACACGGTGTAATATGTCATGTGTTGTTTTTCACTTGAGGCTGTATTTAAATAATTTGAGAACCTGTTAAGGATCAGATGATTTATTTTTAATGGCCTGATATGTAAATTGAAAGAGGCTGTGCTTCATACCTTCTTTTTCTTTACTATACTTTAATCTTACACAGGCTTGAAAGAAGTCACCAGGAAAACGTCATTATATGAAAATATAATTCATCCTTTGGTGTTTTCTTTCATGTCTGCAGGGGAACCCGTAAGCAAATCTAACCTCACAATCCAGGCTGTCTCGAGCCTCGCCCAGGGTGAACCAACATCTTTATCATGGCATCTTCCCAGAACACTAATCACATACGAGTTGCTGAATTCAATGCTCAGCAAACCAGGAAGTTTGAGACCACATTTTGACTTTTAAAAGCTGATTACAAGTCAGCAAGGACATGTGTGGCTCCACAGCGGTAGACTATGCTCCAGTGTCTTTTTAGTGAGAGAGAGATGTAGATTTAGACCTTATTGAATACAGATTTGCAGACTTGCAACTTTAACTGATTCAAATATTATGGACCTCCCCTTCAAGGCTGTTCCCTTTTGCATCTTTTGGCACCTTTCAGCATTATTGCTATTTTTAGATCACCGTCTGGAAGTCCCATTCTTGCCAGTTCTTACCACAATTTATTTTCTTTGACAAATTGACCAGCCACCTTATTGTTGCCCTTTTAGTTTTATCTTTTTTAAATGTATCTGTTAAAATGCTTTCCCACTTAAGTAAAACTTTGTTCATTACAGCTAATTTCTGGGAAATTAAATACATAAAAAATCTGAACGTGTGTGATATTTCAAGAAGCGTTTGGACCTTTCGCATTGTCATGTGACAGCATGAACGCTGCTACTGTCAGGCTCTTCGGCAGATGGCTGTGCAGGAGTGAGGCAGTTGGCGCTGAGCAGAAAATGATGAGACGTGTCAGAACAAGACAGATATTTTCAAGCTGCACATTTTTCTCCTTGTTGGAGACTTCTGTCTGTTTGCACAATGAACTAAACACACACACACATGCGCTGTCGCACATGCACACATTTAGACTTGCACTTGTACACACATTTCTGTAATCATACACTCCTGCTTTTATTTATTTTCACTCGTGTATGAAGAGATGAAAGAAAAAGCACATGCGCACAACAAGTTTCGCCAGTACGACCTAGTTGATTAAGAGCATTTCCATTCATATTTGTCTTACATTACAGTTGTACTCAGCATTAAACTGCCTTTATTGTGAATATGTATAATTCATGTTGCAAAAGCAGATCTTGAATTCATGACATAACTCTAAAGTAAGTGTACTTACCGTCTTAAAGTAAATTCCATTAAAAGTAAGTAAGTATTAAGTATTGCAATCCATAATGTGAGGGATTGGTGCAAGTGGTGTGAAATTCTACAAAGTTCATATTCCTAGATTTCTAGATTTGGTGACTCACACCACACTCACACAGAAACACAAACAAAAAAACAAGTGCTCTCATCCAGCCTACATCCTGCAGTGTGATATCTCAAAATCAGTTTCTCAACAGTCTGACAAGCAGTTGTTTAAATTGTGAAATTTATCACATAATCTTTTTCTTATTTTTTCCTCTGCTATGACAGAGCCTCGTGTTACTGTAATTGTGGATGAGAGGATTTCTTCACATCCCCAGTGTGATGTCAGAAGGCGTACGATGCTGCATTTACGGTAAGTGTATACTGATTTCGGCAAATTTGTTAAAGAATGACAAAGACTACATCAGTTTTAGGGATATAAAGTGACTCTCTCGATAAGAGACCTCTGTTTCTCACCAAACAATCAGATAGTATACCACAGCAGTTCTCTGAGTGTAAACATGCTGAGATATGAGCTTTATCGCCCTCATATCAGCCGGCATCTGGGACCTCGCCGCTTTCTCTCCCTTGTGTTCTTCATGTTCCCTTTTTTTTTTTTCTTTTGATATGCCCGTTTATGCAGCGGTGGTTGCATCAGCATAACCGTTGTAAGTGGCAGTCACGCTAATTTAGGTTTTTCTCTTTTTATATTCAGAATAGGCAGGTGCATGTGAGTCTACACACAAACACACACTTATAATGCTTGCTCGCTTTACATTTGTGTCATACACAAACAACCATATGAAACCAGAAATACAAAACAGAACAGATCCTGAATGCTTTTTTTTTTTCTTTAATAAAACCATTTGGTGTGAAGGCATTTGATTGCTTTATACTGTTCAAACACTTAAAACAAGCACGTGTGTTTGCCCAGTTTAGCATACACGAACTAATCCGCACCTCCAACAAATACAGCCTAGAGATATTATTAAATTTGTGCCAGGTTAAAATTCATCACTGGTAAGCTGAACTGATATATATGTATATTTTGATTTCCACATATGGAGTGATATCAGAAAATTTAGTTCTATCTGCATACGTAGTGTTGTATGTATCACAGTAAAACCACAGCAGAAAATAGCTTTGCTGTTTTGCTTTCTTCCTCTTTCTGTTTATCTTTGTCTGTTGTTTAAAGAGGAGCTCTACCAATCTGCCAATGGACACTGACACCTTTCATCACCACCTTCCCTCTTTAAGCAAAAACAGCGTGGTGGCCGGATGCCATGGGTAGGTACTGTAAACATCACTCCCTTTCTCTCTCTCCCTTCAACACAATAGCATCCAACATAATTGAGGCAAGCAAGTTTGTGGCTGCAATATGCCAAACAAGGGCTGAATAAATTGCTGGAAAGGAAGGAATGAGCAAAGAGGGTGAAGGAGAAAAGAGCCGTTTCTTGATTGACTCATTTATTAATCATTAAAGTAGAAAGACAAAAGTTAAGTTAGACCGTTTTTAGGGGGGTTTTTTTCATCTTTTTTATAAATAAAATATTTTTTAAAGGCAGCTTGCAATTAATCTTTTTTTTTTCATTCAGTAGCATGAGATTGTCAAACTGCTATTCACGTTAAGTGTTACAAGTTGCTTAAGTATGGCCTTTCCCTGTCAGAGATGAGCACATCTCCCTCTCCGTACACTTTCCTGCACGTTGCAAACAAGTCTGGACAGCTTTGTATCTCATCCCTCTGTGGATAAACACAGGCAGGAAATGAATGTGGTTTTACAATGATTCACTCCATACTGGAAGCATTTGTTGTCAAAGAAATCCATTCAAAGCAGCTTTGGCTTCACATGTTTACTATTTTCTCTTGCTTTGGAAGATACGTATCTTTTCATTTAGCTGTTTCCTACCTCTATAAAGCACCTTACCAGGGACAGTTTTGATTTTTTTTTTTTAATATGGGGAGTTGTGTCTCTCTCTCTCTCTCTCTCTTTTTTAACAAAGGCACTGTTTTCAATTGTTTTGCTTGGCTTTTTTTTCAGTGAAAACTCAAGTATCCAAGTACATTTATGTATTTTATTTAGTCTTTTTTCATCACTTAACTTCACATTCTCTTCTTTCGTCTTTGCAGAATCCCATTCTGTATTTTTCTCTTCTGCTCTGCTATCTTTATTAGTGGAAAGTCAAAGCGCCTGAGGACAGAGCTTAAACTGTGCAGTACAGCTGGTTAGGGACTGTCGGCCAGAGTAATGAGCTTTACCTTTAGCTGAACCATAAAAGCTAGTTCCTGCTTATGGGCATTCCTGCTCTGAAGTGAGGACAACACAGAAACCCATGTGCATGTATGCTTAATATCCTTCTTTCCTGGTTGTAGCAGCGATCACTTTCAGGCTTTTAAATGTTTCCCCTCATCATGTCCACCTTAACAAGGCCTGGATTGTTATTGTTGTTGGGAGCAAGCTCATTGGTTAATGAACGTGTACCAGATTAGCATCCTCATAGTTTATGGACTTAACAGACTGTTACTTTCACCTGACAATCTAAATTAAATTTTAACACCTTACAACAATGCTGCATTTGGAGTTACTTCAACTGTAGAACTGTATATTTGAGATAACACACTTCTGTGACTTCCTAAATGAAATGAAATGAAATAAATGGATGGATGGATGGATGGATGGATGGTGCTTGTGTAGACAAACCTACTTCACTTTTCCTCTGTTCCCCTGAGGTTCCCTAACCTCAACAAAGTATTTTAGTGTTTTCCAGCTCACAGTTTTAATTTTCCAGCTTGCAGGTTTACTTTTTTTTTATTAATTCTCATCTATGTCATTGACCTGATTTCCAACTGTAGATGTTTTCACTGAGAAACAG
>VUQJ01022040.1:33068-44170 GCA_015108635.1 Andinoacara biseriatus | reverse complement strand
AAAAGCTAAGCGTAAAAGCCATGACATGCTGGAGAGATTATATCTCTTGGCTGGCCTGGGAACGCCTTGGGGTCTCTCCTGATGAGCTGGTGGAGGTGGCTGGAGAGAGGGAAGTCTGGGCTTCTCTTTTTAGGCTCCTGCCCCCGCGACCCGGCCCCGGATAAGCGGAAGAAAATGGATGGATGGATGAATGGATGGATGGATAAATACTTACATTTTTGTATTTCAGTGTTTTTACATTGTGGTGTTGCTATTAAAAGTAGCCATAAAATTCTTCCATTTCTTTAGCAGCAGACTCCTGAAACTCTGTGAAGGCACCAGACAGGAGATTTATAGTTAAACTGCAAACCATGTATAAAACATGAGAACAGAGGAGGAAGTAAAACCACCGCTGACCTGCTCAGACACATGGCGACACAAAGACAACACAAAACCAAGTTCAAATCCTTTAAAACTGCAGGGACTGAAGGCTGCAGGGCTGTGGCACCTACACATTTCCTCCATCCAACAGCAGAATTGCACGGATTGATGGTTTGATTGAAACAACCTTTTGTAATCAGGAAGTGCATGAGCTGGTGTTTACGCTGTATGGATATGGTTGGTTATGTACCGAAAAAGGGTTTTATATTGCTGTACAGGAAGTGGGCAGACAAGTTGTAGTATTTAGATGGTTTGAGCTCACATGTGAACATGCACCCATGATTGTGCACATGCAAGACAAGAGGGCTATTGTTAAAAAAAAAGATCTAGTGGAACCAACCCTCATTATTTTATTGTATCTGACCATTGAAACATATTGTTCTGTGCATGGTGAGCAATATCTTGGCATAACTCAGACTTCTACATCCAACTATAGCTTTTGCAGTTGTTGGCAGGAGCCCGTGCAGTCTTTATTGGTTTCCACAAGTGGAAGACAGCCAAACTACAAGTATGCATACACTGTAATTTCCCTGCCACCTGTGTGACTGACTGCAGCGGAGCTGCTGCAGCACTAGGTCTGCTCGAAGCCATCAAATCGGCCTGGCTCTGGTAGAACAATGCGCTCTGTCTCCTCATCCACATGCCCGGTGAGATGGGGATGTGGAGGAAACTTTAAATGATGTTAATAACATGCTGTTGAAAAACAACACGAAGACAGAAATCGGTGGCATGCGTGCATGATGTCAGCTCCTGTCATTATGCCACCATGAGGTAATGGGAGGAACACTGCGGCGTTTGTCGTGCGATTGCTTCGGCTCCCTTTTTGATGTGCTGCTAGCTGATTTAAAGTCTTGTTTTTCAAACTAAGCTTTGCAACACATTCATTAGACAGGAAGGAATGAATTACAATAAAAACTGAAATCCCAATGAAGAGGAAATAGAAAAAGGCATGTTTTGATTCAAAAGATGGCTGAAATCTGTGGACGAATGCTTCTATGCAACTCTTTTCACATAACCAGCACTGCTAGCCCCGATCAGGTGTGGTTTCTATCTCCCTGCTGTCTGGCTTGCTCATTTATGGCCTTCATCTAGTTTCCGGTGCACACGTTCACAGGTTTGACTGAACAGGTGAAGAGTCACATTTTGGATCAAAATGTGACAGTCAAGGCTGTTTTCAACAAGAGTTTTAACAAAACCTTTAATATGAGTGATTTGTTCTTCCCATGAATGCAATCGGTTGCAGCATTTTATTTAGTTAGGTCTATGAAAAAAAAAAGTATTGGTTTGGTTTAATCAGGGTTTGGGTTATAATAGAGCATACAGTGTGGTTACAGTAATTAACATGTGGTTCGGGTTATGGAAAGATCATGACTAAAAATAATGTTGAAATAAGAAACGAGGAGACTGTATAGAAGATGGATGTAGCTGGAGTGATGTCATTGGTTTTTAGACTCATTTTTTTTTTCATCCTGCTCACGTTAATACATCAGTAGCAAAAAACTGTACCCAACATAATGAAAATAAACTGAATACTGGAAATCACTGGAAAGAGCCTTTCCAAGAGCTGCCAGACTTTTTGGTTCATTCTTCTGACATAAAGGACTTACATTTTAGCATTTGAGTGTTTTTACATTGTGGTGTTGCTGTTAAAGTAGCCTTAAAGCCCTGTAGCTTCTTCCACTTCCTTAGCAGCAGTCTACTGGACCTCTGTGAAGGCACCCGACAGGAGATTTATAGTTAAACCATGCAAACCATGCATAAAACATGAGAACAGAAGAGCAAGTACAGACACCAATGATCTGCCAAAAGACATGGCGACATGAAGACAACAGCCAAAATCTAAGTTCTTTAAAACTGCTGGGACTCAGAGGCGTTGCACGTTTGATGGGTATTGGAAAGGGTGCAGATTTAAGAAACTTTTATATTGACAAAGTCCATCTTTTATATACAGTTTATGGAAAAAAATGAAATCTTCTTTGTGGCAAAATCTTTGTATTTTGCAATTCATCCCATGCTCCTTTTACAACCAACATTCATTTCAGACATAATTATAATTTTTATGAGTACTAAGGGTATCTATTAGTTTAATGGTATTTGATCCTAAGTCACCAAAGTAGCAGACAAACTGACTTGATGTCAGGTGTGGTAAAATGGTTACTGCATTGAATGTCAAGACAATTCAACCAATAGTTCTTGGGACTTAATTCTTAAAAGAAAAAAATAGTTAATCAACTTTACATTTATAAAAGGGGTAATCAAATCAATATAACCAAATTCTGTTTTTTGATTCCAGGCTGTAAACATGCTTTGTTAAGCTGTAAAGTTGGACGTTTTGACATGCGAGTTTATGGGGATTCACTCGCTTCTTGAGCCAACCTGAAGTGGCCACTCCAAGAACTGCAGTTTTTGAGGCTTCCATGCTGACTTCATTTTCCAGCTCTGGATCAATTCAAAGCATGGAGATCTTCTTGGGACAATGGATCCTGATAGTAAATTTCATGGTAATTGATCCAGTAGCTGTTGAAATAGCCCAGACAAACAGACAAACCAGTATCGCCGTGTCTGGACTTGATGCAGTACTAAAACCTTTTCCACATGTGAAATGCACTGGATATCTACGCACGTTCCACATTTATCACGACTTACTGATCTGAATTTGGAAGATACAAAATGTCTGGTATGAAGTTGTGTGACTTGGAGCGAGCGTGTCTTGTCAGAGTGTGTGCATAAACGTGTGCGTCTGTGTGTGCTTTTGGAGTTTTAGTATCAAGTCAAAGGGCATCACTCAGTTCAAACTTTTTATCCGCTAGGACAGAAATCCTGCCTGATATACAGCCACTGTCAATTTAATGTTACCCAGAGAGATTTTTCATCCATTCATCATTTTAACTGTGGAAAGACTCGGAGCTGTATTTCAGCTACATCAAAGCCAGTCCCGCTGTCCCGGTCTATCACAAACGTCTTCGCAATATCCACTGCTTAGGTAGTTCCCCCTCTGACAAACCCTGACAGAAATATTGTGCTCCAGATTTGACCCCAACTCTTTCAAATTAAGAAAGAACCCCCACCCACCCCAAATAAGTGAGAAACACATTTCTTCATTTATTGCCAAGTGACATATGAAACAGAAGCTTTCTTTTCTTTGCCGCATGTGTTCCACTGAACAATGAAATCCCTATATTCTGGAGCAACATGGCGCAGAGCGGGACACAGATTCATACGTTACGACAATAATGCCATTTATTATTGTTTAATGATTTCAGTGTTGCTTTGATTGGGTGCTGATTTTTCAGCATGTGGAATCAATGTCCTACATAAAGAATCATCTGTATGGAGTTGATACGGAGATAAACTCCTTCTGTATTATTTACAGTGGAAAACAACTTTTCACTCATTTCATTGGCATAAAAAAACTAAAAGCCTGGCAGACTGACTTTCTGAAGAGTTTTGAGTATGAGTCAGTTGTACTTTTTCCTCAAAAGCAGAATGATCGCAGTGAAATTTGTGTCCTCTAATTTACTGGTGCCATGGTTAGAAATCTTTAGAGAATTTTATTGTAACAATTCAAACGAAAACATGAAAACAATGTTTTTGATGCCTATCTACTGTTAATTTAATTGTGTAGTGTGTTGATTTTTTTTTTTCACTTTCATTGTTCTGAGCTTTCTCACAGTTAAGATCTGTTTACTGAAGGATTTAATATGAAGAAAAACAGAACCATTCATATTCTGTATTTTCAGAAAGTCGGTTATTCTTCCCATTAACAAGAGAATGTTTTGTCTGTGCTGTGCTCGTTTCCAAAGAGTAAACGTGTCTCTGCAAAGAGTGTTGAGTAGAGTCATTATGTTTCCTTTGTTTGTGTATGAGTCACATCCATTAAAAATCAATTCCATCCATCAAAAATCAGTTAGTGTATGAGAAACATTGCACTTCTGGATCTGTATTTTTTTTTTTAACTTCCAATGAATTTCCAGTTGTCAGGAATGTGTTTGCAAAAAAAGGGGTTAACCTGTCCAGTGACCAATGACCTCCTTGCCATTGCTTTGGTCAACAGCAGATTTCTGAGGTCACCTTTAGTTTGCATGGAAGATTCCAAACTTTCTGCGAACGCTCTCTAACTACTTGCCGAGCAGTAGTGAACACACGAGAAACCCGAATATTGGAAATATCATTCATCTGTGCTAAAGCTGAAGCTAAACGTTTGCAAATTAAATATCACTGTCACAATCCATCATAGCCTCTGTAAAAATACAAGTACACCGTTTATTATGCTTCATTTTTTGGGGGATGGATTGAAGAAAAGAGACATCATGTTACTATATTGGTCATTCTTTATAAGGTCAGCTAAATCTGTAAAAGGTTCCGCCCTACCCCCTCAAAGGATTTTATTTTACACAATAACTTAAGTATAATTATTGAAGACATGCAAAACAGTACCTCAATACTTTGAAAGTTGTCCCAGGTACAGGCCCTGGCTGAGTACAGGGGTTTAAATATGGCACCTTTTAAACAATTTAATTTACAGTCACTCAAAATGTCAGTATAATGCTCAAATCTTGTGTTTAGGCAGTACTCTCTGCTCTAAAAGCACTAAATGACAGCTTGCTGGTGAGCCCGATTAGGCACTAACAAGGCAAATAGAGCATTTTCTTTCAATTGAAAGAGCTTCCACTGAAGGGAGGCTGGCCTCTCCCTTGGTGATAGGGTAAAGAGTGTTGTCATTCAGGAGAGGCTCAGAATAGAGCGGCCACTCCTCCACACTGAAAGAACTGCCAGTTGAGGGGGTTCAGGTATCTGACTGGGATGCATCCTGGGTGCCCTTTGGGTGAGGTGTTCCGGGCATGTCCTACTGGGAAGAGGCCCTGGGGCAGACTCAGGACACATTGGAGAGACTTTATCTCTCATCTGGCCTGGGAACGCCTCAGTGTCCCCCTGGATCTACAGTTCTATAAATCCACGGCCACAGCAGAAATGATTTTTTTGACTCAAAATTTGTAGTGACTTTAACTTTCAGCACATGCACTTTTTACTGTGTATTATTATACATAATGTGTGTAGAAATAAATCTCTGACTTTCCTTTACACAGACTTTAAGTCTTGTATTGCCATGTTGCTTTATCTGCCTGCAAGAGCAAGACGTGCCACTGTGATCTCAAATCCTATTGGATGTCATTTGGGGCTTCTTTAAACCAAACTCTACCATTTGTGGGAAAAGGCTCCGCCTCATCTGTCTCTTCCAGTCCTCTCTCGCCTTTGGATGGTAGTAACATCACATATGGAAGACATCACGCTGTTACAGAGCAGCTCTCCTCACCAAACACTAATAACAGTGTGGCTATGGGTTTAATAAAAAGGAATGGAACGAATTATGGCCCCATCCTAGTCAGAGCCATCATGTACTGCAGCGCATTAGTGTGGCCTCAGCAGCCAGACCAGACCAGCAGAGACAGGGAGGGCTGATGGGTGGGTGTAGAGGGTATTGGGGCTGACTAGGAACAACCAAGACTTTCCCAGCAATAACTAGTCAGACTCTTGGGGTTCACTGCTGTGGTATTGAGAAGGGGGAACGCACAGAGAGATATAGAGAGAGCAAGTCTGTGGGCAGCTCAAACACGGGCTCTGCCACGAGTAATGGGACATCAAGAGCAGTTTGAAAAAGGTTAAATGGAGTCTTCCAAGAAAAAGTATGAAAAAAAACCAAACTATCACGCTCATTTAGAACAGTGAGAACACGGGAATGCTATGAGAATGGGAGTGAAAAACTTGCTAAGAATGAAAGGAAAACAGAGCAATCCAGAGGTAAGGTAATGTAAAAGTGAAGGGTGCTGCAGGCAGGTGATAGACCCAGTCAGTGACCCATAATAATTTAGTTTGCAAGAAAAATGTGGAAAGATGGTAATATAACATTTTCTTTATCCCCGTTATTACCGAGAGATTCCCCGGGTTTCCCCTTAAACGAAAAAAAGCTGTATTTAAATTCCTATTTATTCTCAGTCCTAAACCTTGCAAATAGGATCTTTTAAAATATATGCACATTATAATAATGAATGCATATGCAGATAACATCACTTACATCCACGTTTACCAGTTAGAGTTCTTCTGCATCGCCTTTAACTGGCATGTTTGTTGGATTTATTGGTGCAATACCACCAAATGTTGATCACAGCAACTTAAACTTACTGAATAATAACTTGTTTGTGTAGCAATTTTAAAAACTCACAGTTATATAAATGAGTTTTCAGTAGTCGTTTTAAACAAACCACAGATTCAGCCAACCTGGCTGAGGAAGGATGTTACAAAGTAACTGATTTCAAATAAAGAGCGTGAAACAGCTAAAACACCCTGTTTCATGATTGGAGAGACCGACTGCTGGAATAAGGTCTCAGGAGGTCCGCTTTATAGGCAGCAGCCTGGCTATGTAGGACTTCATATGTTATTAATAAAAAAAAAAATGGCAGTAGTCCATCCAGGTGCATCCACAGAAAGGGACAAAAAAACACCCATATTTTTATGTTCTAGAAGAAGAAGGACAGGCACTCACAAATCTCCCAGAGTTTTTGTTTTCTTAAATCATTATCAGCAGTCCCCACACATGATTTGACCTCTTCCTTTCTCGGTGTGTGTTCCCGTCTCATCTGTGAGTGGACCATGGAAAATGCAGGAAGAGCAATTTTGAATGCTTGCGCTGCTTGTTTGGGAAAGAAAATAGTACTCTGTGACATCTGAATATAAATTCTATATATGGTAAAGTGGGGTAGATATAATGAGGGAAACACACAATAGTCACAGAATTTATGTATTTATTTATTTATTGCTGGTGAAGCTTTCCACATGCGGATTCACATTTGTTAAGGTCAGCGAGACATTCTGGCTCCCCGGCTTCCTCCTTTACTTTGCAGATGTTGACAGAAATTCCATCAGTGACTGTTTGGCTTCTATATATTTCTTTATGCAATGCTCTCTAATTAAACAGCTATTAAAAGTGACATACTACACTAGTCATCATAATAAGGGCCATTAATGTACAGTGGTTTCATCCTGGTCACCTGCCCTTAAATAGAGCAGAGGAAGACGAGCAGAGCAGCTGGCAGTGAGAGTGGCTGCTTTCACTTCATAGGTGGGCAGATCTGGTCCTAACCTTTGTCTCTGTATGCAGTGACATGTCTGTCCTTAGATCAGCTGCCACTGGAGGAGGTGACAGGTTAGTTTAGATCTACAGCATGGAGGGAATCCTAATGGCTCCATCAGGACAAGCATGCAGTCTGCTATGTCCCTGAAGTATGACCCGTATGTCATTATTTCAGAATAAGCATGTGAAGGCAGCAAACTTATATTTGGTCAGTGGCAGTCTGGGCTTCATGTCACTCAGGACTTAAATTCAGCAATTTTGCTCCTGTTTCCTTTTCTGCTTTACTGCGTTTGCCACTCGATACTGTCTTCCATACCAGCTCGCAGCCATGCCTGTCTTTGAAACGGCCTGTTTTATTGAACCTACAAGAATGTCTGTTATATTTGGATTAGAAGACACCAGCTCGCCTGATTTGATCTCCCGCTTTCTCTTTTTGGGACATTTACTTTGACCTCTAAGTCGTTTTCCTCTTCGCTGTCAGTGACGTTATACTTTGGACCACCAGAGTTGGACTTCTGGTATTCCACTCTGGCCTTCGGTTACCTACACTATATGTAAGAATAATTTGATCTAGAAGGATTTTTGCTGAAAGACTTCACTGCTAAGTCATCCTGTCAGCTCAATCGGTTAACCCAAATGCTACTGCATACTATTTAGATTTAAAAAAAACAAAAAAACCCAAACTATATATATATATATATATATATAATATATATATATATAAATTTTAATCAAGTTAATTACAGGGTCTGTAATTAATTAATCGCAAACAAATTACCAACAAATTAAACACCTTCAATTAAAAAATCCTTTTGCTACTACAATTTTGAATGAAAAGACTGCTTAACAACAAACCTGTTTAATATTTACTTTTTGAAATGTTTTTTTTAATTGTTTTTCAAGTATTTCAGGAACCCCCCAATTGTTGAACTTATTTGAAAAATAAAAAAATGTAAACAGCACACTAGACAATAATGATAACACCATTATATTTATTTTGGACATTAACCCCATATCTTTAAACATGTGGGAGGAAACCCACGCGCACACACAGGAAGAACATGCAAACTCGACACAGAGTGAGGCCCAGGTCAAGGTGGAATCTAACCCAGGCCTTTCAGATGTTATTCTAACTGTGAGGCAGCAGTGCTAACCATAGTGCTAACAACCGCGCCACCGTGCTACGTGAGTTTCCTCTGGGTAATCCAGTTTCCTCCCACATTTGGAGCTTCAACTACTGTATACAACAGTAGTCTTTTCAAAAGTCCCCTCAGAACGTTTTTTAAAGCTAAAGTTGTCCCTCAGAGGACCAAGAGAAGCGGCTTCGTCACACATGGTTGTTGCTTGCGGATGCGATGTTGTCGCTTGTGCATCAGATTTACAGGCGTGCTGTAAACACGGGAATACTAAGGTTCCGGCTCCGAACTTTTACAAAATGTGATTAATTGCGTTAAAAATTTTAAATAATTTTTTTGTAATGAATTAATCGAAATTAACGCGTTAAAGTCCCGGCCCTAATATATATATATATATATATATATATATATATATATATATATATAATGTATAATAATGTATAATGTGAGCCACTTCCTCACATTATTGATTTAAAAGGCTGTCCATCTAGCAAAGAAAATTATCTGATGAATTCTCTGATATTAGCAACATAGTCTCTGTGTAATTGATTTCCTTTAGGCCTCATCACTACTCCAGTGACTCTGACTATTAAACCCCAGAGCGCTACAGCCCGAAGGGTGGATGCTGCAAATGCAAAGGCATGTCAAACTGACCAAAGATACATCTGCGTTGTAAAAAGATATATTAACTCAGCCACACATGCGTGCACAGCCAGTTACAGGAGCACTGTGTGCACACACATACACATTGACATGAAATCACATTCGTCTGCTCACCATCGTTGTAACTGTGGCTCCGTCAATATCATATTATACCTTTTCCTTTAGCTGCTTATTGAGGAAGCCTGCAGCAAATGTTCATGTGTTGGTTATAATGTGATCTATTACCCGTGCCCTGGTGTCAACCTCTAAGATCAGGGTAGCAGGACTGACTGTGCACCGCTGTGGGCTGGGGGTTGGGAGGAATATGGTTTGTCTATAGATCTCTGGGAATGTGAAGAGCCTCTATCTCAGATGGCCACTTTATGGCATATGGAGCATAGTAGCTTGGATAGGATGCATGGGTTAGCTTTCATTCAGTATGGATTTCTGAAGGCTGATATAAAAAATGATGGGTTTTTATTTAAGATTACATTTTCCTATATCTAAAGTGACCATTAGAATGTTAAAAAAATTGATTATACCCATGCCCCAAATAACCGTTTGTTCATGCATCATTTAGATGGATTGTCTTATATTAATAGTCCTTCTATCTGTAAGTTCTTGGTTCCACATCCCAAAGATGCTCTACTGGATGGAGATCTGGTGACCGTGGAGGCCTTTTGAGTACAGTGAACTCACTGTCATGTTCAAGAAACCAGTTTGAGGTGATTTGAACTTTGTGATGTGACATATTATCCTGCTGGAAGCATCCATTAGAAGATGGGTACACTGTAGTCTTAAAGGGATGGACATGGTCAGCAGCAATACTCAGGAAGGCTTTGGTGTTTAAATCATCCGCCATTGATTGCAGCTGTTTCCAAAGGGATTGCAAAGGGAAGGCAAAATGGGTGACTGCTGTAAAATATCAGTAATACTTGCATAAAGATATTTTACTACCATTGAAACCCCATACTGTACTTACTAAACCTTTCTTGACAGTGCTATGGGTTGTCTGATGGCTAACATCAGAAAAGTAATTTCCTACATATATAAAAAGAATTATGATTCCACTGCAATGTTTGTCTTTCCTTTCTCATCCACTGCTTGCAGTCATTACTACCAAAAATAATGGACGTGTAATTTTTTTTTCTGTTAATTTCTGGTTTGTGTTATCCCCCTAACCATCATGATGTCAGTCTGATGTTTGAGTTTCTGTCTCAGAGTGACAGCAATGGCAAAGCTTCAGCGTACGGCCATTATGGTCGGAAAACAACATGATTTTATAAAGAGTAATTATGACTGTATTGTCAGCGCGTTGATATATAATTTTTAGTGATGATTCCAATTGTGAACGATAACCACATCTGTTTGTAGTTTAAGATGTGAGTTTCTATCTCAGCTCCCATGCTGGAGAAAGAAAAAAAGAAACGTGGAAAGTGTGCGTGGCCAAAGAGCGCTCGTCGCATTTCTCTCGCTCGTGTTGAGCAGTTTGCTCCCACATTCTCCACGCCTGGTCACCCTTATCTCATCTTTTTACTAACTTTTCTTCTCCACCACCAATTGCTCCTCTGCAACAGTCTCTCTCTTTATCGCTGTATGTCTTCACCCCCTCTGCAAACTAATGTCTGTAAATCCCGAGCTGGTCGGCCTCTGTGTTCATCTTCTTTTTTTTTTTTGAGTGTGTGACATGCTCCTTATTTTTTTTTTTTTTTTTTTTTTTTTTCTTTTTTTTTTTTAATTTCCTAAAAATTTTTTTTTTTTTTTTTATCTTCTAT